>JAJLRJ010000007.1:18193533-18336033 GCA_024195265.1 Dendrophyllia cribrosa
CTCAAAATATTTTCTCATTTTTTCACGGACATGTTTTTCTTTTGTCCCTTCCAGGGGCAAATGTTTTGATCGATGCAACTGGTACTTCTGTTAAGTTAGCACATTTCGGAGTGACGATGCGGCTGGATAAGGATACATATCAGCAGCCTAATCAAATGGTGGGCACAATCACTTATACTGCACCCGAGGTTTGTGTGTTTTTATCACTTCTAGTAATAGACACTCTAGCCTAGTACAGGCATTCAGATGGTAGGGATATTGCCTGCATGTCATTGCAAAAAAAATGACATTCCTTTCAGTAGCGCCAGATTAATGAACCCCCGTGAGAAATGTCAATTCTTAACATTTATTTCTGTGGTGTTCCTCAAGGATCCATTCTTGGACCCTTATTATTCTTAATTTATATAAATGATCTTCAAATGTGTACATCTTCTTCTGCTACCAAAATGTACGCAGATGATACATGTCTTTTCGCTAGTGCACAAGATCCTTCTATATTACAGAGTAACCTAAATGAAGGTCTAAAGAAAGTTCTATCATGGCTACATGCTAACAAACTTACATTAAATATTAAAAAAACTAAGTATCTCATTATAGCTAGTCACTATAACTTAAATCACATGGAACATGATTTTGAGATCAACATTAATGAAATACCACTAAAAAGAGTGACGTCTCATAGATATCTTGGGGTTGAAATTGATGAGACATTAAGTTGGCATGTACAAGTTGATGCCATTACCAAGAAAGTTTCCGCTGGTCTTGGAGCACTTAAACGAATTCGTGATCTCGTACCGACATCAACACTACAAATGATGTATGAAGCACTTATACTGCCTTATCTAGATTATTGCAGCGAGGTGTGGGGTTGTATGGGTAAATGCCTGGCTGACAGACTCCAGAAATTGCAAAATAGGCCAGCAAGAATAATTACCTATTCTTATTGACATTCGGTCTGCTGATATTTTGGAAGACCTTGGCTGGGACACTCTTGAGCGTAGGCGCTAAAAGCAATTAGCGGTTAGTGTCTATAAAGCTAAAAATAATCTTTCTTCTAAGGGCCTAAAAAATCTTTTTCAACCAATAACGAATGTTCATTCTTATAAACTGAGAAACAACTTGAACAATTTGTTTGTTCAAAGACCCCGAAAGGAAGCGGGAAAGTGTAGCTTTAACTATCGGGGCACTGTTCTTTGGAATGGCCTATCAAATGAAATCAAAGCTGAGCCATCTATCGCATCCTTTAAAGCCGCCTTATAGTAGTTTTAATCTTAGGTAAACATAGAAAAATCCATTAGTATTGTAATTTTAATTAGAAATTTTTAACATGTTTAGGTCTTTATAGAGAATATTTAGTATACACGGCTCTCTGGAAGAGCATTTTGTAACTAATGATGGGATACCGTGTTTTTAAATAAAGCTTTGATGATCATGATGATGATACGGGGAGCTAGATACGACAAAAGTAGTCACATTTGGGGTGTGGGATGTGTCCTGTTGGAAATGACAACAGGGAAACCACCATGGAACGCAGACCAACACACTAATGACTTTTCTTTAATCTATAAGGTAACTTCTCCATAATAGCTGATTCTTGAGAATAATAAGTAAACTAAACATCATTCAGTTTATAAGCAAAATCCGACAATGTTGACCTAAGCTGTTGCCGTAAGTCCCCCCCCCCCCCCCCCCCCCCGCCTAGTCTGTTTTTGGTTGTGATAAAAAGGGGCGGGCAAGGGATTGAAACATAGGGGAAGGGGACTAATAGATGACATGCTAGTAGGGGGGGGGGGGAGGGGCTTATTTGAAAGTGGGGGGGGGGGTGCTTAAGGCGAGGGTTAACCTGCAGTTTATTGAAATTTTAAGAGGTTTAAAGAAAGGATAGAAGAAAGAAAATGATTTTTGGAACACCAACAGATAGTTGGTACCAATGCAAGTGCACCCCAGATTGCTAGTATTATTATTAACTATTAAATATTAACTACAAATTCTAATTTTAAAACTTCATTGAATCTTAAATGATTCTTATTTCTCTAAATGTTAATATTCCTTTGAGAAAAACTATTCCCACCCAAACATACCCAAAAATCCCCCAAAAAGTTACAAAAAACCCCATATCAAAGATTCATGGGATGAGCAGAGAGTTTTTCGATTGCTTGAAACGTGAACGATATATTTCCATTAAACCATTGTTAAGTGGCAGAAAAATGGCAGAGTCCCGCCTTAATAAAGTGTTAACTGTGAACCGTTTCATTTCAGGGAATTCTTCCTGCAGTCGAGTAGTTTCAGGAATGTGGCCTCGTTCGTATTCATTATCTGTCAATAACCTAACTCTGGATGCATTACTGACTAAATTAACTGAAGATGTACCACTACCAGAGCAGGACCAGTGGTTGGTAAAAACTTTGGCATTGGTGGAGAACCGGTGTGGTGCTTAAACAAAGACGTGGCCATCGACAAAAAGGGCTGTCTGACCACTCCAGAAGAGCACGGGCTTATTTGGACCAGTCACCTAACAGAAAAGGGAAGTGGAAAAGAAATAGCAGACGAAGCCTTGGCAGCAAGGGTGGATAGAGGCAACATCACCACCGCATATTTCAATGCTATGTCACACTTCTTGGCTGGAACATTGGAGCAGAATCTTAACAATGATATCATCGTTAAGTCAGTGGCAAACGAATTGTTCGACGGGTCGCTGACCTTGAACAGTTATCCTGAGGATATCGAAGAGCCTGATTCACCCGAACTACTACCGGGTTCGGAAACGGAAAACGTAACAGAAGAACGTAACAGAAAATCAAAGATCACGGTCATTAAAGTTATGGACCGGAGGAATGACTGCAACAATGCTAAGGAAATGACGCTGTGGGGACAACGATTCGGTGTATTGATAAAGAAGTTACCCGCAACCATAGAAGAGGTTATCTGAATAGGGCAATGGCTACATTCAGAAGAAGGGATAAATTTCTTTGCAGAATGTACGAAAATAGTGCAGGAGGAATTGGGACATGCAAGCCAAATAAGCCGCATAATTCAAAAGTGCCGCCTCTGTCCTTTTTGCTGCGAGAAAGGTAGATACAATCGAACCTCTATTAAGTGGCGATCCTCTATCATTGAGGGGAAGGAACCCGTGGTGGGGGGGGATCCCATAGAAAAGTGACGGGGATGATAAAAGGATATGTTGTTAAGAAACCCATAGAAGGTACCAAGATGTAGTTTTGTGGGCGTGGCACAAACATATTTTTGCCCATAATATGTAGCAAGACAGAAGATAACCTGACATGCTAGTAATATGTGCATTGGATCATTATACGAAGCAGTGGAGACATAAATTTATATTTCATTTATATCCTAAAAGTTGCCACAAAAGCAACAAGTGGGGACCTTGAAACTATGATAGGTAACAGAACCGAATTTTTAACTCCCAAAAAGTCCTAATTGAAAACTAAAATGTATTCCTTTAAAAGATGAGCGAAAAAACTTCAAGTGTAGAAGACCGAGAACTAATAGAACACCTGAGGAGAGTCATATTGCCTTACATCAAAGAATTGCAAGTACCAGAAAGTGAAAAACAAAAAGAAAACCGAGAAACGTGTAATAAGGAAAGCTTAGTATCCAACCTGGCAGAAACAATTACGGAAGCAGTGGAAGGGCTGGAACCACCAGAGGTAAATTAAACAAAGTAACATGTTCTAAATTCTCCCCAGATATAGTTAAAAAGAAAACAATGAGGAACAAAACAACGAAGAAAGGAGAAGGAAAAGGAATGAATGAAATCTATCAGTCTGTCGGGGTCAGAAAAAATTATTAGGAGTTATGAAAGAAGAAATGGAAATACAGAATAAGAAGTTGTTTACAGCATCCCTGTTTACAAAAAGAAAATAGCATAAGAGGATACGTGCGTGACGATGAAATGCCACTAACTTTGCAGGTTAGCGAATTCTTGCATACCACAAGGATATCGGCACTAAATGTAAAGGATGAACCCATCAGCATGGTTTCGATACGAATAGGAGAACTGAACAAGCGGTGCAAGAAGAAGGGAATCCAAGAAGTAAACCAATCAAAAGTGCGGGATGCTGTTGACACTTTTGGAATTGGTGAGTAACAGGAAGTTCATGTCTCATAAAAATTACACGAATTGACTTGAAATATGATAGGATAGAATAGGGGAAAGTGGAAGTGAAAACAAGGCAAGAAATATCAGATCAGAAACATCCAGGGAAATTGAAGAAAGGGCGAAAAAAATATTATGTTTTTGGAATTTGTTTTCACACAGGTAAAAGATCAGGATCAGCAAAGTTCTACTCGCCGAAAAAGAAACGTGTTACGCCAAAATGCTGTGTAATGATCCCTAGGAGGTTATTTCCGGTTAAAGCTTTGGCACAGCTGGATAACGGTAAACTGTGTGTGCAATGCTGTCATAACCAGCAAAGGATTTAAAGATTTAGCCGGAGGAAAACGTCTGCATGTCATGGTTGCAATAGTTTAGGGAAAAGGTGTGGTACTCAAAGAACAGTAGGAAAAATTGAATGGCCTATTTTTCACTAACTTTATTACACAACATTTTAATTTGTGTTTCGGACATGCAGGGCCAAAGCAAGATGGGAAGCGTCTATTTGTTATGGATAACGATCCAAGTCAGATATCTAAGGTAGCAATGAATCTCTAAAAGAAATTGAATGTGCGTCCTTGTTGCAGTAAACATCAATTGGTACAAGAAAGTACCCAAACAAGGACTCGTGAAGAAAACAACAGCATCGAGTTGTAGTATTAAATTCCGCTCGTTGATAATTTGCTAGTAGTAATACACATTAAGACTGTGTTCGACATGTTTGTTAACAGCTGAAAGTTGTATTGATGTTGATTTACGCCCTGCTAAATGTTTTTGCTCACCCTTAGCCGCAACTTGAGAGTGCAATCAACTCACATTACCACGTTTTTATTTAATAACAGATTTCTGTTCACGAATAAACGTTTTTGAATAAAACAGATGAAATCTCTGATCAAGCGAATCTCTGAAGCAATGCAATTAGCTTGGTTTTTCGGCGTGACAGCAAAATCTCGCTTCTTTGATATTTCGTTTTGCTTTGCGAATTTTCAAGTGACCTTCCAAAATTTCGCCAAACTTTCATCGAATTATCGCGAAAACGGTGCGAAAGTTTGCACGAAATATACCGATATTTCGTCGAAAGTTCGCGAGTTCAATTAACGAAATTCGCTCTCGATTACTTTTGCACAGTACTGTATGTGATGTGTTTGGCATTACCACAGGAACTGGTAGCACAATATTTACAACCTGGACATTATTTCTAGAAAAAGAGTTGAAGTTTTTTTTTACCCTTCTCGACTAAAGGGGAATTAATTTGGATACCTATAATAAATTGCTTCAGAGAGAGTTGCTTTAATAATCTGAGAGGAATAATAGATTGTACTGAATTCTATGCTGAACACCTTGTAAGCCACCCAGCCAATACAAGTCCTCAAACACATTTTACGTTACTTATTTCAATGTCTCCTATTTTGCATTTTAACTTTACCAAAATTATATGGTGGGAGAATTAGTGACAAGCAGATCGTAAATGTTAGTGTTTTTCTAGAAAAATTACAGCCAGGAACTTATAATATTGACCATTAGTAGTTAGTACAGTGCTAACCCGGGCTCACCCCAACATATTAAAATAAGGGGTCCTCGCTGGCTCGGACCCCTTACTTTAATAATGCCGTGGTTACCCCGGGTTAGCACTGTACTAACTACTGCAATCCGGTTATCCACGGGCCCCAACCCGGCAGCACAACCCAAACTGATCTGGTATAACTAATTGAAGAAACGTAAACCCTGTATATATAACCCCCACATGGCAATTGCAAACGTTGCACCCAACTTCAACAGAGCACATGTAGGCTACCACGGATGGCTTGCCAGTTACCGAATGGATGTTCCACCTGATCTTGGTAAAAAGGATCTCCTTCTGTTTCACAATGAAGTCCTTGACAATATGCTCGAAGTCATAGAAGAGCAATCCTACGAACTTGGACCTTTGAAGTTTCAATACACAGTCTTACTAGACATTAAGAAGCAGACAGACGAAGGAGAAGTGAGGGAACAATGTTACGTAGGAGGAGATGGCAACCCAACCATCCAAAACGTTTTCAATCGCAAAGAAGTAAAAGAAAACTTAGGGCTAGAATAGACCAACTTAGAGAGAAAGTCGCTGGCTGGACAGAAAGAGGTTCTGGATGGGTCTTCGACGGTATCAGAACCGTCTTTCTTGACTTCTCTAGAAACAATCCAATAAGAGGCGGTTCATATATCCCTCTCCCACCAAAGCTCAAGGCAAAGCAAGCAATCATAAACGTCAAAAACAGAGATGATGCTTGACAGGCCAAGCCAATATCCTCGAGAAGATGTCTTCAACTTCACAGACATCTCCTTTCCCAACACCCTTGCATGAGATTCCAAAGATCGAGAAGCAGAACGACATTGCAATCAACGTTCTAGGCTGTGATGGCAGTAAGGTAGTGATCTATCATGTGAGCGAGATGGATGCCCCAGACATACCAAGTGTCAACCTCATGCTCATCACAAAGACTGATAACCACACTGGCAATACGAAGTTTCACTACTGCTACATAAAGAGCCTAAGCAGGCTTCTTTATAGCCAACAACAAAGCATCGGTCACCGTTTGCACTTCTGCACCAGGTGCTTGCAGGGCTACACATCGGAAAGAGTCCTCGATAAACACCGCACTCTATGCATAGGAGCCGCCTCTCGTCCAACAAGAATCGATATGCCTGAGAAAGGTAAAAACACCCTGCAGTTCACAAACTACCAGAGGCAGATGAAGGCGCCGTTTGTCATCTACGCTGACAGCGAGCGCATCATAGAGAAGGTTGACGTATGTATACCAGCACCCGGTAAAAGCAGCACAACACAGACAGAGATCCACAAGCCCTGTGGCTTCTCCTTCATAGCCGTGCGATCTGATGGAGAGGTGGTGAAAGACTTCCTTTACCGTGGTGAAGACTGTGTGCAAAGGTTTCTTGATGCTCTTGTTGAAACTGAACTCGAGTTAAGGGAATCACTCAAGCAGGAGGTGCTGCTGCAAATGACAGGACAAGACCGGCATGACTTCTACACCGCAACCATTTGTCACATCTGCAAGAAGGACCTTATCAAGTACAACCAACGCGATAAGGCTGATTTCTTTCACCCAGACACGGGCGAATACATCGGTAAGGCTCACAGGCACACAAAATATCCTGGTAGCCGAATACCTTGCTTTTTCGAACTCTACAATCGCTACAAACCAGATGACGGTAAGTGGACCAAGAGGCAGCCTAAGCCAACCGATGCTGAAGATAACAGTGACTGCATTGAATGTGGCCAGCCTCTTTTACGCCCACAATTCAGAGACGCTGTCAGAGATCACTGCCACATAACTTTTAAGTATCGCGGCGCAGCCCACAGTGTGTGTAACCGGAGTTACTTCCACATCGACCCAAAGAAAACAATCATTCCAGTTGTCTTTCATAATCTGAAAGGCTACGACGCTCACCGTCTAATGCAGCACATCGCCGAGATCGAGGGCACACCCAATCTGAGATGTATCCCAAACAATATGGAGAAATACATCTCATTCTCTCTCGGCAGACTCAGGTTCATTGACAGCTTGCAGTTCATGTGCTCTAGCCCAGACAACCTTGTAGGCTCCAACAAGCCAGAGGACTTCGAGATCACAAAGCGGCTTATAACTAACCAAGCCAAAAGACGTCTATCCCTATGAGTACATGGACTCCTTCGAGAGATTCAACAAGACATCTCTCCCGACTAAAGAGGCTTTCTACAGCAAGCTCACAAAGTCTGGTATAGACAATAAAGACTACGAGCATGCCAGGCAAGTCTGGGAAGCATTCGAATGCGAGAATCTCGGGCAGTACCACGATCTCTATCTGGCAACAGACACAGTTCTCCTCGCGGATGTGTTTGAGAACTTCCGAAAGACATGTCTCAAGCACTACGGTCTTGACCCTGCGCACTACTACACAAGTCCTGGTCTGAGTTGGGACGCGCTACTCAAACACACGGGAATCCAGGCCGAACTCCTCACCGACTACAACATGTATCTCTTCATCAAGAAGGGAATGTGGGGCGGCATATCAACAGAGATGAAGCGCCACTGCAAGGCAAACAATCCATATCTGCAAGACTACAATCCAGAGGAAGAGACCACTTACATTCACTACCTCCACTACCTCGACGCAAACAACCTCTATGGTTGGGCCATGAGCCAGCCTCTCCCAGTTGGCAATTTCTCATGGGCGTGCGTTATGCCCACTGAAAAACAAATTATGAGCTTGCAGCCAGACAGAAAGAGAGGATGCATTCTCGAGGTGGACTTGGAGTACCCAGAGGAGTTGCATGACAAGCAGAACTCTTACCCTCTCGCCCCAGAGAGCACAGAGGTCCCAGAAGAGTGGATGTCGCCCTACCAACTAGCACTTGCAAGAGAGCTGAATCTAGGGAAGGACAGAACTAAAAAGCTACTCCTCACCCTGAGGGGCAAAACTAACTATGTCCTCCACTACCGCAATCTCCAGCTCTATCTCGAGCTCGGTATGAAACTGAAGAGGGTGCATAACGTTCTCTCCTTCGACCAGAAGGATTGGATGGAACCATACATCACCTTGAACACCGAGCTCAGGAAGCAGGCCAAGACACAGTTTGAGAAGGACTTCTTCAAGCTGATGAACAACTCCGTCTTCGGTAAGACAATGGAGAACCTCAGAAACCGAACCGTTGTCAAGCTCGTACGAGCCAACGAGGAGATAAAACTCCGGAAACTCCTATCCAGCCCACTTCTCGCAAGAGCAACGGTCTTTAGTGACAGCCTGGCCGGCATCCAGATGCATAAAGACAGCATCCTGATGAACAGGCCAGTATACACGGGTATGTGTATCCTCGATCTCTCCAAAACCTTGATGTACAGGTTCTACTACCAGCACCTCAAGTACAAGTACGGTGCCAGTGTGAGCTACTCTACACCGACACAGACTCTCTCCTACTCGAGATCAAGACGGAGGACATCTACAAAGACATGAGGTGCAGTCTCTGGCTCTATGACACGAGCGACTATCCCAATGACCATCCCTTGCACAGTCAAGTAAACAAGAAGGTCATCGGCAAGATGAAGGATGAGTGTGAGGGTGTGCCCATCTCAGAGGTAATCTGCCTTCGCTCGAAAATGTACAGTATCTTGAAAGATGATAGCAGGTGTGTTAAGAAGAAGGACAAGGATGGCAAAGAAATCAAAGCTAAGCTGGACATCAAGAAAGCAAAGGCAACCACCAAGGTTGTCAAAAAGAAAGAGATCATCCACCAAAATTACAAGGATGCGCTCTTCAGCAGGCAATCCTTCAAGCACGGGATGGACAGGCTTCGAAGCAAAGACCATCAGATATTTGGCGAGCATCTCAATAAGACAACACTGTCACCCTTTGACTCCAAGCGCTGGATCAAGGATGATGGTGTCCACGTGCTGGCATACGGACACAAAGATATACCCTAACCCGCGCTAGAGCCCAGCTGCTGGTAACTGAGTGCACGGCGGCACAATCATCAACTCCTCACGAACAAACCCTCTCTTGGGCCCATCGTAAAGGTTATACACCACTGGCTCATTCGGCTTGGTGACAACTCTCTCAATGTTGTGGACCTTCAAAGACCAGATCGGATCGGTCGCACGCCTGCCACCACCCTCAAGCTCACCGGGATAATAAAGATATCTCACACTCACCCGGGGAGGGAGCTTCTTCTCATTCACCCCCACAGGCCTAGCATATGGAGTCGCAGGCTTGGAAGATATTGCTTTCTCTTTGACCGCATCCTTTGGTTTCTTGCCAGTGAGTCTTGTTACTTCATTGTTCAAGGCCGAGACAACATCTGGCAGTCTTTTCACCCAAGCAGTCGAACGGCCAGAGGGCATATTCATTTCAACGGCATACTGATAACCAAACAGTCTTTCAGCCAGGGTGCGATTGAATCTCTCCACAATTGCTTGGTCTCTGTGGATATCAACCCGCCCGCGACAAATGGTAGTTTTGTTATCCTCCATGGTCTTTGTTACAGCCCCCATAAACTCTTTCCCAGGGTCAACTTGCAAGAGTTGAGGCCACTTCAAAGGCCCACGTCTATATATCCGTGCAAACGCTTTAGCCACCTCTTCAGACTCTTTCGAAGTCAAGGGCTCTGCTGCTTTGAAACGGCTAGCCACATCAACAAGGGTTAATGCGTATTTGTAAACCTTTCTCCCATGAGGAAGTTTGTCGTGGGGCAGGAAGAGAAGATCTGCTTGATGCACTGCATTGGGTAATGAGACATCAAACTTGGGCCGAGGGATATGGCGTGGCGCCAGGAGGTAAACTTGCCAAAGGGCTTGTTTGACCAGCCATTTCTTTGCGACATCATCAGAGACCTTGGCTGCTGCAGCTAGCTTTTTCACAGCGGCAAGACCTTTCCAATACCCTTTCGGACTGAAATAGATCTTTGAGAGTTTCGCCTCCATAGAGGGTTTTTATGTTTGTTTATGAATCGGCGACCGGTCCATGGCCATACTGTGCAAGTAAAAGATGCAACTCTTACTTAACTCTGTTATCCAATTGCTTTACAAGGTCGATAGCAACGTTTCTAGCTAGTTCCTCCGCTTTATGAGCTGCTCGTTTTATTTCCTCAGTTTCTTGTGCCGTTAGGCATGTTATGAGTTCGCGGTAAAATTCATGATATTCTTCCGACATGAATGCGGGTATTTCTCCAGTTCCTCAGATTGTTCATCTAAGGGGCATGATGGAAATAAGAGCAAGTGTTCCACAGCTGTGTCACGAGCTTCTTTAGAATAGGGTGTAGCCATGGTATATATATGGGTTTTAAATTTTTTCAATTCAAAGAAAGCGATAAGCCGCATACCCACCCGCAAGCAGGGTGCCTCCAATGAACACAAGTTCACCATTCTGCTGTTGTGGGCTGGGTTTGTAGAAGTCCGAGAACTGAGGCTCTTTGTAGTCTTTGATTTGTTTATATGGTTGTGTTTGGTGCATCTCATTATACAAGACAAGGGCTTGGTCGATGGTTTGGAAGTTTTTGCTAGCTTGGTGTTTAATCCGATCGTTGGCTGCAATCCAGTCGAGGAGCTTGGTGCGGTCCTTCTGGTATTTGGCGTAAGCCGCTTGGTATTGTTCAAGGGTTTTGTCATGACGGATTTTCTCATCCATTGCTGCCTTTCCGTTATCACCAGACAGATATTTCGCGAGATAATTGCCGCCAGTGAAAGCTGCCGCATTAAGAATAGCGCCAAGGGCCATTATTGCAATCGAGGCCATTGTGGTCGTGTGTATACATATGTTTTTTACATGTTGTCTGGGAGGATTTTCTGATCCTCAAGATATTTCTTCAGCGCGATGCTGCCAGCCATGACAGTTGTGAACTTGACTAAGTTCATAAAGCTTGCACTGGGGTCGGCAGTGAAGTTTTCTTTGATGGTCTTTTTCCCAATCCAACCAATACCAGCGACAATGCCAGTGATTAATCCGGCTTCGAAGATAGACTTCACAAGCTTGTTGTCAGACATGGTTTGTGTGCAGTATACATATGATTTTTTATTTTTCTGACAGAACCTTTTGTGCCTTTGTCGTCTCGTTCAATCTCAATCCACGCCCTTTAGGCCCTCGTCATGGAGGACTCGGGCCTCATCATAGAGGACTCGGACCTCGTCATAGTGGACTTGGGCCTCTTCATAGATGGTTAGAGCCTCGAACTCTCGGGCCTTGTCATAGAAGACTCGGGCCTCGGCCTTGTACTCTCGGGCCCATCGGGCCTCTAGGGCGTTGTCATAGAGGACTCGGGCCTCAGGCTCGGACTCAACGAGCCCGTTCCTTAACAAGAAGTAAACTGCTTCAAAGGCGTTCACGTTTAATTCAGTCAATAAAAAAAGCGCACCTCCGACTGCAGCAGCATTCACCAAAGCCTGGAAAAGATTCATAGTCAGTATATATATGTTTTTGTTTTTTATTCCATTTTTTACCTCCTGTAAGTTAATGTTTAACTTACAGGAGTTTATGTGGGCTAAGATGCATTCTTTATGCATTTTTGTTAGCCAAAAAATGCGTTAGATACTATTAATAGAGTTTTTAGTGAGTTTGTGGGGACATTCCTAATGCATATTTGTTAGCAGATTTGTGTTAGATATTATCAATAAGAAAACAAGAGTCGAGTTGCATATTTTTTTAAAGTGATTTAGGGAGGGGATGTTTGTGGTTTGAGAAAGGGATATATTTATAGGTTGATGATTTAGTTAAGTAAGATTTAGACGTTATAATATTTATAATCAGTGCCTTTTCTTTTTCAAGCTAACAAGTAAGTGTAGTCTAAGTGACAGCTGGTAGGGGTGGGGTATTAGGTAATGTTTTGAGGTAATGAAGGATCGCACGAGTCTGGGGGTGGGGGTGGGGTGTCGAGGTTTTTGTTCAATCATCCATAATGTGGATGGTATTTTGTGTAACTGCGAAATGGCTTATTTGTCTTCACGAACCGTTAATATACAGTAGTATAAAATGAGACAGGCAAATGTCGTAGAAAGTATTTTTCAAGCCCTTAGAATAGGTTTCTAAAGTTGTTACATTGAGTTTTTGGCTAAAAAAAAATGTGTTTACAACACTCATTAGATAGTAGGTGGTATGCTGTGTAATGCGGTATTTGTACACAGGGTGGGTTCTCGTGGAGTAGTGACCAGTTTGGTAGGAGCCAATGTGTATAAAGTGTTGATATTTTTATTGCAGTAGATGCAATAAATCTAATCAATAAATGCAATAAATCTAATCAAGTAGATACTTGCCAAAATTCACAGTCAAATAGTTCGGGATTACGGACCGCGGTAGCAGTTCATTTTAGTAGTTGCCTAAATTCACAGTCAGCCACTTTGGGACAACACGCATCTGGCATACAGTACCAAAGAATGTCACAGCATTTTGCAAGAACAATTTCCTCGTCCTTCTACTACAGTACTTGCCTAAATTCACAGCCAATCACTTCGGTAGCAGTAGATTTATGGCGTTGCAAGTAGGCCAGGTATTCTGCAATCGCTGCCAGCTCTCTTATCACCTCTTTAAAGGCATAAAAATGTTCTTAAAGGACTTTTTTTTCCCATTACTAGGTAATTCAGTACTACATCGTGCTTACATTCACGCAGACGGATGGGTATATCGACAATAGAAATACCACCCTCTTCGAATTACATTCACGCGGAGGGGACTGGGTACTGCTAACAGACATCCACCTACCTTTCCATCTTTCTATCAGTAATTGTAAGGTCGAGTATCAGAACAGAATTAGGATGGCTGCCCTGTACGGGCAGCAAATATTGGTTGTTTTTAATGTTTGGATATGCCGGGGAACTGTGAGACTATAGGTTTATAAGTAGCTATTTGGAGTAAAATTATGGATATAAGAGATATTGATTTGTAATAGCTGCAATGTATATTGTCAATAAAGGTTGTCAATTAAGAAATACTGATTGTTGTAATAAAAGTGAGTTGTTTTGTAAGATTATGTGACAGTTGTTAACGATGGAGAATAGGGAGAAGTTGTTGCAGTGGTTCTAGAGGTGTATTCATATGAAGGCGAAATGGAGTATGTAATTTTTTGAGTTCTTTTTTGTGATTTTAAGTTGTAATGGTTTACGGTTATTTGTTAGGTGTTAAATAGTTCTTTTTTTTTTACAGTTTGTATATTCTGTTTCCAAATGAAATGTTCTGTTGTCATGGATTGAGCGGTTTTTTTTTTGGGTTTTTTTTTAAATATACAACTTTATTCGATAAAACGATTCTGTAGAGCAAAACAAAAGTAATTGTTTGGAGATAAAGTGCAGGATTGCAAGTATTGAAATGGATTACAGTTTAGTTTGAAATCAACGTTGCCCTTCTTTGTTTCAGAAGCACTGTCAATCGTGGCGTTTATAACAAACCAAAATGCGTGCGTTATAACCGCTCAGTCAATTTTGACTTTCTTCTCTTAGTTGTATTTTTTTTTTTTTTAATAACATTTATTTAATTACAAAACTTCTACTGACAATAGTTACATTTACATAGAGGTCAAATAAAAACAAACACACAGGAGATAGGTTTCACCTTGTGACCATTTGGTGTGCATGGTGTGTTTTGAAAATCACGCAGAAAGATTAAAGAGCATGTTTGAGTGTGGATGTGGGTGAGAATTGTTGCTTTTTATTAATGTAAAAATAAAGTGAATACTGTTTTTTTAAAAATTTGATAAGGAGTTAAAGTAAAGTTTGTAAGTAAGAATTTTGACATTATGTTAGTAATGTGCTGTTGATTTTAGACGGTAAGAAATATAAAGAAAATCACTTATTTATGTTTGCGTATTGAGTTTAGTTAATGCATTTTAGTAAATCCTTTTTTTTTTATTTTAGAGAGAGATTTGAAGAAAGTGCATTTGATTACATAGGAAGGAGTGCAAGTGTATGTAAGTTAGAACATTTCATTGTATAAAAAGTGGGAAAATTGAGTAAACTTTCTTAAATAGGTGCTAAAATTCAGTTGTGTGTTTTATGACAATATGTCTTAATTGTATAATAAAGAATCCAGGGTTAAGAAGTTAGAGTTAATAGAAGATGTAAGTTACGGAAAATAAAATTATGTAATGGTTATAGGTTTTGTTAAAATTTTTATTAGATAGCGTGGTATCTGTTATTCTGTTAGCATGAACGAACAATTTTAATATTGAGAAATTGATAAAGTAGATTTAGTTTTTGTTTGAAGATCAAATAGTAAAGAAAGTAAATTTTTTAAGTTTGATTTATTGCATGTGTTGATATTATTAACAATAATTATGTTTTTTGTCTTTTTAGATGAAGCAAGAAAGAAATAGGAAAATGGAAGAAATGTTCAAAGAATAGTAAGGGAAGGTGTTAAAATGTGAGTAGTTGTGAGAAAGTGAGAAAGATTAGAAAAAGCCAGGGAAAAAGATACGATCATTTTGCTAAAAAGAATTTCATTAACTATTTGAGTAGTTTTATCATGTAAGAATATCATAACCTTATAAGGAAAGTTATGTGAGTGATATTTTTTGTTATAAATGTATTTTTTTTTTAATTGTTGTAATTTTTTTGAAATTTTTGAGCCAAGTGCATAGTCATTGTATGAGTGAATGAATTTCCTTTTATGGTTAAGATATGTGTACTGACGAAATTGTTTGGGAAGAAATGTGAATGGTATTTTTAGTTTTTGAGTTGTCATTTTCAAAATGCCTCGTAAAAGTAAAGATGTAGACATGAACAAGTCCAAAGAAACAAGTTCGCAGAGTTCATCAAACGTTTCTAGAAATAGATGCGAGGAAAATGATTTGTCAAATCAGTTAGCTACTGTTAGTACAGAGAAAGTTCCAGGTGAAGAACAGAAAGAAGTGCGCGAAGATGCAGTAAGAAAGGAGTTGGTTGCAGAAGGTGTGTCTGCTGAAGGTGATTCTTCATCAGAAAAGTGTGTAAGCACTCTTAAAGATGAAATAATTGGATATGTGGAGTCTGTTTCACCTTTAAAGAGAAATAGAAAAGGAACTATGGATTATTCAGATGTTTCATTTCAATTGCAAGGAGGAAAGAAACAAAGAGCTGTTTGTTTTTCAAAGAGTAAACGGCAATTGTTGTTAGAAAGACAAAAGAACAAAACTGCCGTAAAATTAGCAAAGTTGAATTTCTCTAAAAACAGTGATACTTGTTTTATCAACGACATGACATACATCTCAAGTCCTCGACCAGAAGAATATTGTTTTCAATTTGAAGAGGAAAATGCTTGTGATACATATCAGTCTTTGAAAGAAACACTGGAAAAATCGGAGCCAATGGAAGTTGTGAATATCAAAGGAAAAGTGGTTGCTCTAGGAGAACTGCAAACAGTTTCTCAAAAAGCATTGAAAATGATTGAAGCGCTAATTTCAGATGGTGAAAAGTGTGCGACGCTTGTTCTCTGGGAAAATGATACGCTGCAAGTTGCTAATGGCAAAGCGTATAACTTTGAAAAAGTTCGGATTCGTGAAAGAAACGATGAAAAAGTTTTTAATACTACTAAGGAAACAGTAATTACTGAAAATAATGAGCGTTTTCTGGTAAGTGTTGCGGAAAATGTTGATGTTCAGTTGCAAACTGTTAGCAAAAGTATAATTGTGCCAAAAATTGATTTCATTGAGCAATATTCAGCTTCAAAAGCTTGTGTTAACTGTAATAAGCATATTATGCAAAACAGCTCGAACAACACAAAATGTGATTTTTGCCATCATATAATGAGACAAGATGCTTGCAGATTGGCAGTGGTTGTTAAAATAGTTGTTACTGACACTTCTATACTATTAAAAGTAAATGCTATTCACTTGGCTATATTTGATAATGTTTTAATTCGTGTTTTAGGAACAGAAGAAATTTTTGATGAGGATTTTATTTGTTCTTCTTTGTTGAAGTTGAAAAATGTGAAAATAACTTATAATATTAAACGAAGTGTTGTCAGCAATATTGAAAAACTGTAATTTTAATAGATGTTACAATTAAAAAGTGTATTAGTAGTTAAAGTAATTAATATAGGTGTAAATTGAGTGTCAAATGAAGAACGTTTACGCTATTGTCGTAGAGAAACCAACGCCCATGGACAAACTAAAACAAGGTTTATTTCTTTTTTCATCTTTTTTTTTTTCAGCAAAAAACGACAAAAAAGAAAAAACAAAAAAGATGGAGCTGATTGAATTATTCGAAGTAAGAAAATCCTTGCCTCACTATTTTGCCAAGAGAGATTGTGTTAATTTTGCAAAGGTATAATTAGCAACTACCTTTTTTCTTCAAAAATAGTTTTTCTCTTTTCTTTTCATTCAGAGACTGCAAATAGCTCCCAGCAAGAACCACCTCCTCAGGAACAAGGTCAGCTTCTGGGAAATAAGAAAAGAAACATTCATGTGGCGAAAACTGCAATCTTGTTCAGTGTATCATATAATGTCATGTTGCAAATTAGACAATTAATGGACGATAATTAATGAAACTTGCAATTTTTTCATCTTTCAGTAATTTTAAACGCAAATTGTCCGGTTTGTTTAGAGACGCCAACGGAAGACCGTTTTGTCATTGTCCATGGCGGCACCGCGCATGGTTTATTTTGTGAGCCATGCGCGGTTGTCCTCGGGGGCAATAACAGAATCACCACCTGCCCCGTATGCCGAACTCCAAACAGCACCGTTGTACGTCTGCATATTGCCTAAACAAAAGGTGAGAAAAATAACAATAAAGCGAATAACTACCCTATGATAGTAGTGAGAAGGAAGTTTTGACTAACGCAAGAAGCTCTTATTCCCTTTTATCATCAAATCAATTCACACCAGATATTGTCGCCCTAACAATGGACTTTACTGCGTCATTTTTTAGTGACTTTTATATATGTGGCACGAGTCGACTATGATCTATTAATTTGGGCACCCAAAAAGTGAGGGGGTGCTCTATCTTCAGAGGCTTTATTTCTAACAGCGTAAAACATTGGAATGCTAATAAGTTTGCAATTATTGTCATTTTGACATGTAAATGTTATGCAAATTAGGTCACGTGACTTATTACGGCTAAAAAATCTATAAAAATCTTTAAACAAAAATGGCACCAGTTTATACCATTACTCATCTATTGTTACTGCTCTTAAATGGTTCCCAAAGTAAGCAACAAAGGATCTGTGCCTGGACCTTTTGAAATATTTTATTAATTTTGAAAATGAACGACATTTTTTACTAGTGCCCAGTCCCCTCAAACAAGTAATCTAAATTTTTCAGGCTTTTATTTTGATTATCTTAAAAAATCCGAACAAAGAAATCATGTACCTAATACGCAAAACATGATAATCCCAAACGCAGCTTCCAAAGAATAAACAAAACTGGTGCCAATTTGCTTAAAAGAATTTTGAGCTAAAAATAGCCCTGTCTGGTCACGTGACTTAATTTGCATACGTCATCGATGTCAATACGACAAGTTTATCAAACATATTAATATATGTAAGTTTTACGTTTGTATAACCACCTTTTGTTTCTTTTCTTTGCAGAATACCAGTTATATTAGAAAGATCCAAGTCATCTCGGAGGGAGGGGCGCGTGCGCACCCCCCCCCCCCCCCTAGATCCGCCCCTACTACAGTTTGATAAAGGTTTATTATAAGAATGTTTTGGTTAGTTATTCAACGAAAGAAAATTTCATTTCACAATTAGATTGTTGATTTACAGCTATAACGTTATGTTTTAAACAGTTGCAAGGACCCTTTACACACTATACTGTAGTCCTCTTTTAGTTAAAAAAGATTGATAAATTGAACTTAAAATTCTTGAAATAAAAAGTAAAAATAATGTTCAATTTAGTTAGTCAAGCTATTGAAATGGGAAAACGTAAACACAACCACGCGCCTTTAAGTACATCATGAATAGCCCTCAAACAAAGTCACGACACATTGTCCATGCGAATATCTGTGGTAATATTTATCGGACGGTAACGTATTACACACACAAGACACCCAGGGGTCTGAGTTTTTTGGGGGTCCGAGTTTTCGAGACACCCAGGAGTCTCAGTTTTTGGGGGTATGAGTTTTCGAGACACCCAGGGGTCTCAGTTTTTTGGGGGTCTGAATTTTCGAGACACCCAGGGCTCTGAGTCTTTTGGGGGTCTGAGGTCTAAGTTTTCCAGACACCCTTTTCAAAGGAGCCGAAGTTAGAGGCCTGAAAAAAAAGTATAACAACCAAGATTCGTCACACACCCTGTTGTACGTACATGTACGAGTTCACAATAGATTAGTATTTTTAGATTTTTTGGCCTCAAGTTACCCTTTTTCACAGATTATTTGATTTGATGAGGAATCCAGTGATTGGCTCCTTATCTGTTGCGTGATAGCAGGCCTATTTCAAGACAAATGCAGCGTGAGAAATATTGTTCCTTTTGTTGTTCTGTAAAGTGCGCTCTTACGACCGGATATGAACAGCTGGTTTTGGTGTAATAAGTTGTACTTGTGTGGTCTGTGGTCTTAATTTTTTACAGTACAAGGAAAAACCGAAAGGATTAAGAACGGTGCCATTTTAGGAAAAAGAACCAGTGCAACTGTATTGCCCCACGCGTCGCGCGCTGATTCTCGCGAAAACAAAACCGCGCAATTTTCCCGACCTAGATGTAGTGAGGGAGGGGGCGGCGGGGAGAGGGAGGTAAACTTTCCACATGAAACCAGAGTTTTCAGCATGTTCTGTGTAAGCGTAACGTGTTCACTTTTTGTTTTGAGTGCAACCCTCGAGCATGGTATGAAAGTAAAGTAAATTAACTTCTTATTGAAAATTTATGACATGAATAATGACTCAACTGTTCTTGTGACGCTTTAGCCCAGGTCAACCTTATAAAGCTTATTTAAATGTGACAAATGTAGTGCGTGCACTTCCAGAATATTGATACTGGCCTAAACTGCTACTCTCACAGACATGTCCGCAGTTACGGTGAAATAGACTTTCATTAAATATAGTTTAAATGAAACAAAATTGCTGCAAAAAAAATTATTTTATCGACAGTTTTCTGTTTACACGGCTCGAAATTTGGCGGTTTTTTAATACTTTAGTCGTGATTACTAAAAACCCTCATAATCTCGTTATCGTCTCTTTAGACTACAAATTGCTAAACACCGCGGCGCGCGTGCGTAAAACAACTTAACAAAAGGTCGATTTTTTTTAGGAACTGAAAGACAAGAATTGGAATAATGGAAGACCTTATCCGGTTATTCGAGGTGAGAAAATCCGACACTGGCCACTATTTTCTTTTTGCAATTGTTAGGTAAAAAAAAGGGGAAAAAAAAGGCACTACTAACCATTTGCGTGTTTGCGAATTTAAGCACTCAACAAAGCCTTTTTCTATTTTGATGTAGAGAATGTCCATTTCACCACCACCTCCGCCTCCTCCTCCTCCTCCACCACAGCCAAGTAAGTTTTGTAATACGCAGTCATCCCGTCTCACCGACACATCCTTAAGCTAGGCGGGACTCAGCCCAAGATGAATTGAAATTTTAATTTGGGCAATGACTGGAAAGAAAAAAGAAAATGATTTTTGAATATTATTATATCTATCAATTTAACTAATCCTACGATAAAAACTATTTCCATCAAAATCCAAATTTTATCAATATTATTTCAAAACACCCATGAGATGAGCAAATAGTTTTTGGATTGCTTGAAACGCGAACGAGATGTTTCCGTAACTGCCAGCCAGACTTCAAAATGATAGATTGACTGAGACGGATTTCAAAGCGAGGCTAGTAAGGATTGGTTTTTTGTTTTTTCATTTGGTGTATGTTATTTGGTGTTGATCGGAATGTGTACATCATTTTTGTACATGTTTTGGAGGAAACATCCCCTCCCAAGGGATTTTGGCAAGATGACAAGTAAGAGTTTAAGAACCAGTACTGCCCATTATGCTTCACGCACCCCTAATCAATAGCAGCCCCGCTACTGAGCAAACCCAAACAATTACAGAGGTGAGCGTAGCACGATGGACAGTACAGGGGCATTGAGATTTCCAGCGGCACAATAAGGTAGACGAACTTCCAATCTGTGTATATCTCCCAACAGTTACAAGTCAATGCCCCGTTTGTTGGGGCGAAGTGGACATAAGGACAGGGGGCATCGTCCTAGTGCACGGCGAAACAGCGCACGGCTTATTTTGCGAGCCGTGCATAGTTAATAAATGTGAATGATTATTAAACCTAACATATATATTTGTTAGATGTGTTTGTTATCTTTTTCGAGCAATCCAAAGGCGCGTCACGTGGGTCTGGGTTGGGGGATGCAAATGTCAGTTACAATTGAGGCCATTTGTCAGTCGTCAGTTAAATTCTGCGATCCTTGTTAACTAAGATCTAAAGATCCACTATAATGATGAAAAAATGCATATCATGGACTTTGTAGAAATTTTTCGTTTCAATTGCGACTGTCTTATTATTATGTAACTTGAACGCACAGGAACAATGTTAAATCTGTCGAGTGATACATGTAATATACAAACTGACTAAACAGAAATTAGGAGTGTTGGACTTAGCTGAAAGGAGAATGGGATCAAACATATTCTTCAAATGTTTAGTAAATGTGGGTTTTGAGAAATTGAGAAAGTAGATTTCGTTTTTGTTTGAAGATGAAATAGTGTAGAACATAATTTTTTTAAGTTTGATTTATTGCGTGATAACTGTTTTTATTATATAGTGTTGATATTGTTGTAACAAATGTGTTTTTTGTCTTTAGATGAGGCAAGAAAGAAATAGCAAAATGGAAGAAATGTTCAAAGAAGAGTAATTTGAAGAGTAAGGGAAGGTGTAAAAAATTAGCAGTTATGAGAAAGTGAGAAAAATTGGAAAAAGCTAGAGAAAAAGATACGATCATTTTGCTGAAAAGAATTTCATAAAATATTTGAGTAGTTTTATCATGTAAGAAAATCATAACCTTATAATGAAAGTTATGTGAGTGATATTTGTAGTTATAAATGTCTTTTTTTTTAAATTGTTGTAATTTTTTTGAAATTCTTGAGCCAAGTGAATAGTCATTGTTTGGGTTAATAAATTTCCTTTTATGGTTAAGATATGTGTATTGACGAAATTGCTAGAGAAGAAATGTGAATGGTATTTTTAGTTTTTGAGTTGTCATTTTCAAAATGCCCCCTAAGAGTAAAGATGTAGACATGAACAAGTCGAAAAAAACAAGTTCACAGAGTTCATCAAACGTATCTAGAAATAGATGTGAGCAAAATGATTTGTCAAATCAGTTAGCTACTGTTAGTCACTCTTGGGAATTAAAGGGTTTATTTTTCATTGTGTTTTAGCTGTTACTCAGACAATGAAGCTGCTGGTCAAAAGACACTAACAGTAAAATGTACAATAACGCATCAGTTAAAAATATTATCATGTTATATCTTCCCAGATTTGTGTCCCGGGACTTCACATCAGCATCACATCCTATTTTTGAAGTTTCATGAGCTACTTTTGGAGGATTGCAAGGAACTGGATATGAAAATCACCCTTAAACAAGCAGCAAGCAACAGCACCCTACCCACAACAACTGAATTTGATAGCTACGTTCAGAAATTGAGGGAAGCCATGACCCATGAAAAGACTGCAGAGGTTTACAGTTCCTTGCGTCCAAGCAATCGATAGCTTTGCGTATTAATAGTTCCTTTTCTTCGGCTTGTCTGGCGAAAAGCGCACTCTGTAACTTGTAAATAACCCTGGAGTTGAACTTGTAGCTCTTCTCGTTGCCAGAGTACTTGAATATAACATGTAGCAATCTATAGCTTCGCGTATTAATAGTTCCTTTTCTTTGAGCTGTTCTGGGATAAGCGCACTCTGTAACTTGTAAATGACCCCGGAGTTGAACACGTAGCCCTTCTCATTGCCGGAGTACTTGAATGTAACGTCCACTCACAACTGTGGTTGTTTGGATATCTAGAAAGCGGAGTCTGCTGCCTTCCTTGCCTTGCTAAATGGAGCGGACAATTCGGTGCCATGCTGGCGAAGCTGGTCTAGTGAAAAAATCCTAAATTGGTCGAAGTCCTTAAGAGTCGCCACTTCGGTATACTGCGTTTCGTCGGACATAACAGGGAAAAGCAAGGAGCAAAGTTGTAGGATGGCTGATTGGCGTCAAGTGAATAGCACGATTCAAGGAGTGGTATAAATAGGCAAAAACTGCGAATGCCAAGCATAGTAATGATACGTATGCCCATGGGAAATACATTTTATTATAGTCTGAACGGATGGCTTACCTCTTTAATTTGATTTCAATAATTTAATTTAATTTAATTTAATTTAATATATTATAATCGGGCAAAGCTTTGAGGTGTAACCCGCAGGCGTTTTCTATAAAAATTCGAACATTCCACTAGTTCAGCGGCGCAAGAAATGACGAAGGAGAAAGGACCGAAAAAAAAACTGAAACCAACTTAACAAAAGGTCGATTTTTTTTTAGGAACTGAAAAAAAGACAAAAGAAAAGAATGGAAGACCTTATCCGGGCATTCGAGGTGAGAAAATCCGACACTGGCCACTATTTTCTTTTTGCAATTGTTAGGGGAAAAAAAGGGAAAAAAAAGCACTACTAACCATTTGCATGTTTGCGAATTTAAGCACTCAACAAAGCCTTTTTCTATTTTGATGTAGAGAATGACTATTGCACCACCACATCCGCCTCCTCCTCCTCCTCCGCCACAGCCAAGTAAGTTTTGTAATACGCAGTCATCCCGTCTCACCGACACATCCTTAAGGCGGGACTCAGCCCAAGGTGAATTGATATTTTAATTTGGGCAAGGACTGGAAAGAAAAAAGAAAATGATTTTTGATAGCCACACAAGGCCATCCTAGGTTAAATCTTAAATATTATTATTTCTATCAATTTAACTAATCCTACGATAAAAACTATTTCCATCAAAATCCAAATTTTATCAATATTATTTCAAAACACCCATGAGATGAGCAGATAGTTTTTGGATTGCTTGAAACGCGAACGAGATGTTTCCGTAACTGCCAGCCAGACTTCAAAATGATAGATTGACTGAGAGGGATTTCAAAGCGAGGCTAGTAAGGATTGGTTTTTTGTTTTTCATTTGGTGTATGTTATTTGGTGTTGATCGGAATGTGTACATCATTTTTGTACATGTTTTGGAGGAAACATCCCCTCCCAAGGGATTTTGGCAAGATGACAAGTAAGAGTTTAAGAACCAGTACTGCCCATTATGCTCCACGCACCCCTAATCAATAGTAGCCCCGCTACTGAGCAAACCCAAACAATTACAGAGGTGCGCGTAACACGATGGACAGTACAGGGGCATTGAGATTTCCAGCGGGACAATAAGGTAGACGAACTTCCAATCTGTGTATATCTCCCAACAGTTACAAGTCAATGCCCCGTATGCTGGGGTGAAGTCGACGCAAGAACAGGGGGCGTCGTCTTAGTGCACGGGGAGACAGCGCACGGCTTCTTTTGCGAGCCATGCGTGATGCGCCTGTCGCACTATGGCGACGTCTCCTGCCCGGTATGCCGGGCAGCAGCCAAGGCTGCCAAAATGTACATCGTGTGAATATAAGGTGAGAACAATAATGTATGAAAACTATTTGCTTATGTTTTTGCATAGTTAATAAATGTGAATGATTATTAAACCTAACATATATATTTGTTAGATGTGTTTGTTATCTTTTTCGAGCAATCCAAAGGCGCGTCACGTGGGTCTGGGTTGGGGGATGCAAATGTCAGTTACAATTGAGGCCATTTGTCAGTCATCAGTTAAATTCTGCGATCCTTGTTAACCAAGATCTAAAGATCCACTATAATGATGAAAATAATCGTGAAAATCAGCAACAAATTTTGACCATGTGATGACGTAAATCGTGGTAAATAAGAGTCCACACCACGGAAAACAGGTGGAAATCTGTTTTTTACCACAATAGTTAAAAAAAAGGGAAGAAATCAAAGTTTCGTTACAAAACGCGACTGCTAAGAAAGCGCAAGCGTTGTCTATAACTTCCTCACAATCTGATTGGACTCTGATTGGACTCTGATTGGACTCTGATTGGACTCACTCGGCTGCGCCTCGTGAGTCCACAACATTTTGACCATGTAATGACGTAAATCGTGGTAAATAAGAGTCCACACCACAGAAAACAGGTGGAAAACTGTTTTTTACCACAATAGTTTAAAAAAAAAGGGACAAAATCGAAGTGTCGTTACAAAACGCGACTGCTAAGAAAGCCCAAGCGTTGTCTATAACTTCCTCGCAATCTGATTGGTTTATTTTTCAAGCGCGCGCTTTTATAGGCATTGCGTAATGTTAGCGTCAGCACCGTTGTCAGCCGTACTCTCATTTACCACCCGCATCTACCAATCAGATTGCGAGATTAACGGCAACTGTGGTAAAATTCGACATTTACTTGCACGATCCTCACACTCAAGTTCCGTTTTTTAAATTGATTTCATTTACTTTTTTTTCCCAAGTTAGTGTAAGTAGAATGTTCCATCTCACTCCGAATCAATAGCCTCGCTTCTCGAAAACCGCACCTTTGATTGATCGCAAGATTTCTCGCAGCATGAATATCTATCATTCTGTTTGCAGGTTGAAAGGAAGCAGATGACAAAAAATTATTATAAACATGTGTATTAAAAAAGCAAAATGATTACCTGTAATGATTATTAAAAATTTTATTACTTTTATAATTGTTTTATTAAATAAAAGTATGTGATCAAGTAACAGAAATCTTCGATTATTGCAAAGGTTTTAGGCAAGGTTGTAGCCTCTCTCCCATGCTGTTTAATTTATACCTAAATGAAATCCCTTTTCTACTTGACCGAGAAGACACATATGCTATAGCATACGTGAAAACAAAATCAAAAAAAAAAATCAAACGGATCACACCAAAACTGTTTACTCCATGCGGACGACTTAGTGTTGATTTCTCATTAAGCAGAATGCCCAGAAAAGGCGCTTTCCATTCTCTCAGGATATTGCGATAGTCGGTTGTTATCTGTGAATTCAAAGAAAACAATAGTCATGATCGTTCAGGATAAAAATCGGAAATCAGTTCTTGAAAAAAAAAATAATATTAATAAACACAAAAATATAAATTGTCAGCGATTACACTTATCTAGGAATAAACTTTTCTACTAACGGGAACTTTCAAGTCTGCAAATGAAATTCGAAAGATAGGGTAAGACGATCCTTCTTTGCTATCCGTCGTTATTTAGATTTCTATTAATAAATTTCGCTTGGGAAATCATCGACTTCGCATTGAAACAGGGGGACTCACTGTTCCCAAAACTCCCGAAAATGTAAGATCTGATGAAGTTGAAAATGAATCTCATGGTATATTCTCTTGCGCATTGTATATGAAATAATTTTTTTTTTACGGAGTCATTGAAAAATACGGTTCGATATCGCCTCAAAAAAAAGGAGGACCCTTCACAAACACCCACAATAAAACATCTGAGCCTATCCCACATACTATAAAGTTCCCGTTATGTTCTCTTGGCTCCTTTAAGAGAGAAATTACCGGAAGTGCAAATACGATATCGATAAAAAAAAAAGTTCTTCTGGTATTTAAAGGAAAAAACGCACTTGCTTTCATTTGAACACCAGTCAAACCACAGACAGAAGGCCAGGGCGAACATAAACAATTGTGAACAACATTGATATTGAACATCACGATAAAACTACAAAAACTGGTTACTCGCCATATTGAATGGAAAGTTACGGCTTTACGCTATTGCACCTAAAGAACTTTACTTTATCTTTACTTGTTTTCCACACAGTGTAGGACTGACTTACCCGGATAGGAAAAAGCTGGACAGAGTACCGGCTGAGGTAACGCGATTAGGCAATGAGATTCAATGATTTAGGATTTGCGGAATGCTGATGTGCATAGGAAATTTTACTAAGTTAGCGGGAGTGCACGGGGGCCGAATAGAAATATTGGCCCGAGGTAGTGACAGTATATAAAGAGGCCATCTAGTTCAGTACAAAAACGGAAGCAACGGCAAACTTACAAGTGGAACCATTGTTAGGGTGATACTAATACCAAAACTTAAAATTGAAATCACGCCTGGCCAAACAAAACCGAATGATAACTAGCGCAATATCGAAATACCTCCACGTCCAACTCGTAAACGTGTTAGCATTAGGTCTCTAAGACCTCTAAGCTTCGCTTCTCAAGCAGTATTCTGTTCAGTTTTCGGAGAACGTGACAGCCGGTGACATTATCCTTCGATATACCAACCGCCGGAACGGGTTTATTTAACAATACGTACGTCTGACAGAGTGTTGGATGTTAAGTGAGACGATTCCCAGTAATTCTTCACATGCTACCTGAATCAATTGCAAAAAGAGTTGAGACCATATGCATTACAACGCGCATACAATTTCGACGTTCAATGTGCCCCCCCCCCCCCCCCCCCTTCCTTGTCAATGTTGTCTGAATGTCGGATTTCCATTCAGCCAATAAACGAAACAACTGTGAAAAAGGGGATAAAGGGGGAGGGGGGCAGAAGCACAACAAGTTGATGATTTCTCCAATTCTAGTTTGTCGTTTTACCGAAAATGCACTTTCACTGGAGACTGATCGAACCATTTTGCAACTGGTTGTAGCAAGGATTGTTTTAAGGTGTTTTGGCGCAGAATAGTAGGGTTTAGCCGTAGCGTAGGCCCGTAGGGTTGTGGTGTTAGTTCAATTAATGTAGCGTAGGGTCGTAGGGTTACGCAAGTTGTGGTGAAAGTGAAAACATAGTAGCGTAGCGTAGGCCCGTGATCACAGTAGCGTAGGATCGTAGGGTTATGCAAGTTGTGGTGTAAGTTAAAACATAGTAGCGTTGGGGTGTAGGTTCAATAAAAGTAGCGTAGGGTCGTAGGGTTACGCAACTTGTGGTGAAGGTTAAAACATAGTAGCGTAGCGTAGGGCCGAAGGGTATTAGGAGGTGTAAGTGAAAACATAGCGTTGTCGTGTACGTTCAATCATAGTAGCATAGGGTGGTGGGGTGATGCGACTTGTGGTGTAAGTTAAACTAACAACTAATCTATACCATTGTGCTGTGAAAAGTTATTGTTATAGTGTGATAATATCGTACGGTCTACCTCAAAACTAACAACTAATCTATACTATTGTACTGTCAAAAGTTATTGTTATATTGTGATAATATCGTACGGTCTACCTAAACCTATTCTATTATACGGTCACACGGTCTACCTTTAGCTTAAAGAAAAATCTAACATCTAATGCTTAATATGTATGGTAGCCATGGTAACGTTGACAGAGAGTATGGCTTTCTTTGGATATTGCACACTGTCATGGTATTAGTCATGATCGAATCAAATTAAATGAAATAAACGTATCACCGTAGCGCACTACGAAAAATGCTACGATTTGAAGTAGATCAAAATTTGCGCCACACTTGTGTGGAAACCTACAACAGTCGCCCTGATTGGCACAAAACAAATCAAAATGTAAAATCTCTCAGTGGCATAGAACAGCAGTTATTTAAGAGGTACTGTAACCAACTGATTAGTCATTAAGTATGTCATAACTATCATGCGGTAGATTCACTTATGACTGAGTTTGTGGTATCGTCAATGATTAACGAGTAGTCGATGACTAATCAAAGACAAAAAACATTGTGGCCTGTTTATTACTCATCGATGTCAGTGATTATTTGATGTTATTAATTACTCATTGATTACCTATTTATATTACTTATCAATTACTTATCTTCTATTATGCTGCACAACTATTTTTTTCTTTATAAATCCTCGTCCTGGAATGTTTGCAACTAAAATAATAGGCAAAGGCGAATTGTAAGTGTAAAAGTAACTGGATTTATAGAGATGAAAAACATGTCCAAGACGGCCATCTGTCTGACCTGAAAAGAATGGTCATTGAGGCATTGTACAAGGAAACTGAGCATCCTTCTCAAGGGGTAGTTGAACAGTTTGCTAAATTAAAGAGCCCTGACAGGAGAACCATACTCTACTAGAACTGAAATACAGATTGGGATGATGGAGGATGATGGAAGCTGATGGGAACAGACTTGAATCTTTATACCTCATTTTAATTAATTTCTAATTTTGTTTTTTTTATTGTACATATTTTTTTCAGGCTGGATATGGTAGAAATCAAAGGAAAACGAGGTCGAAAGGTGCCTATACTCTTAACAAAGGAGATTAAGAAAGCGATCAATGTTCTAGTGCAAAAGGAAAGTGCAGTTGGGGTTAATCCAGACAACCCCTACCCTATTGCGGCACCTGGCAATGGTTCCTTAGGCCATCTAAGGCCTTGGGAGTGTATGAGAAAGGTCGTCACAAATGAAGCTTTGCAGTTGGAAAAACCAGAAGCTGAGACAAGTACCAGGCTTCGAAAGTACGTAGCTATAGTATCGCAAATTCTAGACCACACATATTAAAAAGCAACCAGGGATGGTGAAGTACAACAACTGCAGCCAATGGCAACACACAAAGTGCATTAGCATCAAATTTTCGGACTATGATAGCATACATGTGCTCGTGTTTCAAAGGGCAGTAAAATAAATACATGTACACTTGGTTGTTCCATGCACGATTAAGCGAATTAACGTGGAGTTTCTTGCTCAGCATCTGTTGCCTTTTAGTCTCTTACTTTTCTCAAATTTATTTAACTTAAGCTTGAAATAAGCTTTTGAAAACAGTGCAACACCAAAAATCTACCTGGCTGTCTACAAAATTTTATTGCCTTGACTTTTTTGTCATATTTATACATCTTATGTTTCCTAGAGATTCAAAAGGTGTGGACTAAACTCAGCAAAGCGAAAGGCTGCTAGATCATTGGGAGGTGGCGAAAATCGTAAGACATTTCTACTGGGCTGTTACTTCAACCAAAGAGCATCTCGGGGAAGTAAAGCTTGCAAAGTTTGAAGCCTTTCTCTCTCATTTTCTCAACAAGCATACATGTAAGGATTTGCCAAACAGACTTTTTGATGCATATGCTCATGGCAACACTGCACTTGAACTTTGGACATCTGCTTTAAAAAAAACAGTCAAGTAAAAGTAGGTCAGTGGAAATGCTGAGGGGTTTCAATAGTCTGGGTGATATATTTAAAGGACATCAAGAAACTAAGAGGTGTTAACTTGGGGAGAGTGGGAGGCTCTTCAACCATAATGCCTTTCTTAAGGCATTTGAGTATTTTCATAAGTGTACTGATTTCTGTTTGCCTTTCAGTATCAGAAGCATCTGAAGAGCTAAACTGCTGTAACAAAGTCAAGTCTCACAAAAGCCATAAAAGCATCTTCGATGGAGCCAACAAGTGTAGTTGAGGGATATCACTCTGTGATAAACCAGTTTGCCCCAACAATGTATGCATTTTCATACCCGGGTATGCTTTGCAAGTACAACTTAATAGTCATTTATTTTTTTAATAAGATGTTTTCATTTATTGTTGATCACTTTCAATTCAACGCCAATAAAAACAAACAGCCACCGAAATAGATCACTTTCATCATTGAATCAATTGGAGTCAATTAGGTTTTCGAGAAAGTTTATATTTTAAATGACTAGAATTGAGTACTATTTGGCTTTTGACTTCTCTTTTTTAAAATCGATCCAACCAATTTATAATACGCATTACCAATGATTTCAAACAGACATGGACGACAACAGTCAAACTATACCACGATAATTTTTTTCAAAAGGTCCACTCCACTCTAAGAAAAACATTTTCTGGCACATTATTAAAAGAGGAATAAGGTTCGCATTGTTTTCTTTCCATGCCTTTACATAAAGGCGAGGAAATCCATGTACAACTTTGTCCAAAATACATGCATTCTTCTGTTCCACCAAAAGTCATTCACCCCAATTTTACCCAAGGAGCGCTGCGAAGATGGTAGTATCCTCCTTTATGGAGCACAAGCACTTGTGGGATTGTTTGGGGGGACACAAAAGTTAAGATCAGCAAACTCACAATGCCATAAAATGTATTTTCCAAATGCGAAAAAAAGAGCATTGAAATTTAACCTGCTGTCTGTTTTCTAAATCTGAACTGATTTTGGGCAGCCAAAAACAAATATAGCTGATGATGATGATGATAACTTTATTTCTGTGTCAAGATAAAAAGACATCGTGGCTACTCCTATGGGCTTGAACCGGCCTTTGGACAAGAGTCTTGAGGTGAGCACATAGATTTAACTCTATTGCTCCCCGATTTCGTTTCACTCCCATAACCCCAAATTGCAGTTCAATGCAAATCTTGTAAACTTGTCACTGTGCTTTTCACACCAAACCTCATGCTCATTGCACATTTTCTCAGTATGTGCAATGAACACATTTTCAGTGTACTTTGCAAACAAATATCGGCATGATAATACGTCATGTTAACCTTCCCAATACGTCCCCGGATTTCTTCGAGTGTCAGCTGTCTAAAGTACAGCAGTTAGCAGGTCAAGACATGAGGTCAAACAGATGGTATCTAATAGTGGGAATGCCTCAGATATCGTGGAAGCTATCCTTTTCTAACCATCGTCAGGGCCGTTTGTGTAACTTGTGAACAAACACCTCAAATTCATCATTTTCTTGAAGAAATGGCATCCATTTTTTAATGCCCGAGCACTACGCGAAACAGCTAATAACAACTATCCATTTCCTAAAAGGTATGAAAATAATACAAACTTCGATTTCGAACTATTTGTTGTTGTGAAAGTAGTACCCTCCATGTTTGATTACCCTCTGAGTTAATCAAGTTAAGGACGCCTATTTTCTTCCTTTCTTTAGATGCAAAGGGTTGACCAAAGTAAATAGAAAACAAATACAGGGTGCTTACACTAAGGAAGTGTTATTATTAACATCTCCAAAAAAACAAGCAGAAGTAAAACAAGGATAAAAGCAACAACTGTATCACCAGGGGCATATCTTGAATGCAGATGAATTGAAAAAGGAGTGGAACAGTACAGAATGGAGTACTTGGTGAATTGCTTTCCCAAAAAAGTGAATATGTAGGCGTTCTTTTGTTTTTGACGAACAGGTGACAATCCCGTGATAGACTTGTGACTTGTTCACGACAGTCAACTACAATATGTACGTGGCGAAAAAGGGGGTCATGTAGTTATCATCTATATATAGGGGTCTTTTTCGCCATGTACATATTGTAGTTGACTGTCGTGAACAAGTCACAAGTCTATCACGGGATTGTGCAGTTATCATCTATATATAGGGGTCTTCATATTAAGGAGTAGTACTGTAGCTCTTCCAGACCTCTAATTTTATTGGCCCCGTAGTACTGTAGCTTCTATTGTGTTTAGGTCTAGGGCTATTGTTTGTGTTGTTTAACCTATTGTTTCGTTAACCAGTCACTGAGCTTGTTTGGAAAGGTAAAGTCTCTCCCACTTTAAGGTGGTAGACCTGGCTTAAGGTCAGAAATTGATTTTGCCAAAAATTTAATAATTTGAGATTTTATACTATTTTGCTCAATTTCAAAAGTTAACGGCTCTATGTTATCCCAATGCAGAGAAAATAACGACCAAAGTTGGTTACTACGGGCGGCCATTTTGAGGCACCATATTGGATTTAAGAGTGATGCATGCAAGTTACTTGTTTACAAGTTTACAAGTGTTTACGTGTTTACAAGTTATCAATAGCAACAGTAGCAATAGCGAGTACATGTGTCAATCTTGGAATTCTTCACACTCCTTGCACTGGCAGCTTCAACTCTTTCTGTGACTTTTCACTATGGCTTGTAAGTATCTTTTTCTTATTCTATACACAGTATTTGTGTGTGTAGTTTATCTAATATTCCTGCAATATTTCCAATTCAGCAAATGGCTGTTTCTGGCTCAGCATAAACAGGAGTTAATGTTGAGGTCAATTGAACCTCTAGCTCCTCCCAGCACTAGTGTTTTCCCGGTAATCAATCTTTCTGTACTTTGTATTGGATAAGTACATTCCTGGTAACTGATCTGCTTGTAAATGTACTTTGTATCGGTAAAGTACATTGCTTCCGCCCATATTCACTACAGGCGAACCAAAATAAGGTGATTTGCACGTGCAGCGGTTCTCTTAGCCAATCAGATTCTTCTCAGCTCAGTTGTTTACATCTAAAACTGATTGCTCAAAGTAATCGCCTCATTCAATTTTGCCTTGCTGCGACAACTCAAAAAGCAATTGCCCTGCCCACCCACCCTTAATTAAATAAACAAACGAGCAGTATTTCAGCCTTAAAAGCAAACATATTTCATCTGTTCACTTATATTTTAGGTCTATTGTCTATTGTTTGTGTACTCAATCCAAAATCCGACATTGAGGTTGAAAGTTTTGAGGAAGACAAATGCAGAAGATTGATTATTCTCGATACGAAAGTTAATGGTTCCCACCTGATTCTCGTTAATGTTTATGCGCCGAATGATCTCTCGCAACAAGTACAATTTTTCGAAAATGTTAAGAACAAACTCTCAAAGTATGTAGATGAACCTATTATAATCGGTGGCGATTTTAACTGCGCTTTAACTGCCTCAGACCAATAGAAAATAAAAAATGTGTCATTGACAAAATTGCAAATCTCTCCTCCATCTATTCGTTACAAGATGTATGGCGTGAAATGAATGCCGGTAAGAAGCAATTTACTTGGAGGGATAAGGCATACAAAGTGCAGTTCAGACTAGACTACTTTTTAACATCTAAAAACCTTACTAATATCACTCGAAATTGCGATATCATTCATGCACCAAGTACTGATCACTGCGCAGTTAAGCTATTTATCCAATCCGAAGTTCTAAACAAAAAACCTGGGCCTGGCTTCTGGAAGTTTAACGGTTCGCTTCTTGAGGATGAAGTGTATACTAAGGAGATTAAAAACAACATTAAAACCTATAGAGACAAATGATTATTTGGCAGATAAAGGTCTGAAGTGGGACCTTATAAAAATGGAACTACGTGGATTCACGATTGCTTACAATAAAGAGAAAGCCAAAAAGAACAGAGACACAGAAAGAGAGCTACAAGAACATTTAAATGACCTGTTGACACAGGCTGAACATTGTAAAAACAACCCTGTGCTCAGAACAAATATACAAATTTTACAAACGCGTTTAAAACGATTAACAGAACAAAAAGTAAAAGGCGTGATGATACGAAGTAAAGCAAGGTGGGTTGAACATGGCGAAAAAAATACTAGATACTTTCTCAATCTAGAAAAAAGAAAAGCCGAATAGAAAAGGATCGTTAAGTTAAAAAAAGACGATGGTTCCGAAACAGAAGATCGAGATGTCATATTAAAAGAGGCGGAGAACTTTTACAAGTCTCTTTATAAGTCAGGAGATAATAACACACAAAGTCCAGAAAGTGAAGCATTCTTTAAAAATAAACTAATTAGGCCACTAAGCTCTGAAAAAGCGGATATATGCGAAGGCAAAATAACTAAAGAAGAGTGTCGTCTTGTCTTGTTTTGCCCCGCCCCGATTAGCGTTCCAGCTATTTGCAGGGCAAACAAATCATTCAACTCTTCCATTATTATACTAAGAATACATTGTTGTGATTGTTTGTTGTTGAATAAATTGTTGTTGTTGTAGTGTCGACAAGCTTTGAAGGAAATGCAAAATGGCAAGTCACCAGGGTCAGACGGTTTTACTTCCGAGTTTTACAAAGCTTTTTGGGACGAAATTGGCGACGATGTAGTACAAAGTATCAACCACGCCTATGACAAAGGAGAACTGTCAATATGCCAAAAAAGAGGCGTCATAACCCTCTTACCAAAAAAAGATAAACCGACTAACGTACTAAACAATTTAAGACCAATTACTCTTTTAAATATCGACTATAAAATTGCAACGAAAGTAATAGCCAATCGATTAGCAAAGGTCCTGCCTGACATCATAAGTCCAAATCAGACTGGATATGTAAAGAAGAGGTACATTGGCGAAAACGTTAGACTCATCGCTGATATTATTAATTATGCAAAAATAAAGAAATTACCCGGAATAGCCGTTTTTATAGATTTCAAAAAAGCGTTTGACTCAATCGAATGGGACTACCTAAATAAAAATACTGAACGTCTTTAATTTCAAAGATGACTTCAAGAAGTGGATACAGGTTTTCTATACAGACATATCAAGCTGTGTAATAAATGATGGCTTCGCTTCTCCCTTTTTTAACCTCAATCGTGGAGTAAGACAAGGTTGCCCTTTATCAGGGTTACTTTTTGTGTTAGGAATAGAAATGCTAAAGAGAATCCTGATATTAAAGGGTTTAATGTCGGAAAGAAACAAATTAAAATTACCTTATACGCACATGACACTACTATCTTTTTCAAAAATTGTTCCGGTTTGGAGCTAAATAATTCCAAAACGGAAGCCATGTCACCGTTTGGTTTCCGCTGGCCAGAAAACTCTGTGTATGCTTTAGGAATTCACTTTTCTAACGATAAATGCATAAACGATAAACTCAACTTTGAAAAGAAACTAGAAGACCTTCAAAAAACTCTAAATTCATGGAAAAGAAGGAAGTTAACACCCCTGGGAAGAATTAATATTGTTAAGACGTTGGGCCTCTCTAAACTCATATATAATGCTTCAGTCTTACCATTACCAGAGGAATTCGCTCAACAGGTAGACAAAATCACCTTTGATTTTGTTTGGGAAGGTAAACCCCACAAAATCAAAAAAGCTACACTCATAGGTGAAAAAAGCGATGGCGGCCTAAAGATGATAGAATTCGACTCGATAAATAAGGATCTAAAAGCTTCTTGGGTTAGAAGATTCAATAATGATGCTGACTCACCTTGGAAAATTATTCCAAATTTCACAACACGCGAGTCAGGCGGCTTTCAATTCCTACTGTCTTGCAATTACAAGACAAAAGAATTACAAGCAAACGATATTCCCATTTTCTATCTAAAAGTACTTAATTACTGGGAACAGATTAAAAAAATGAAGTCCGAACAGATTCAAAATGATGTGGATGCCAACAAGAAAGCCAACTTAGTATCAGATGATTATTGTTATTTTTGTAAAAATGAAAGACATACAATTGTGCATATGTTTGTAAAATGCCCCCTAGTCGTTTCGTTCTGGAAAAACTTCCACTTATGGTGGTTACAAAATACGATGGAAAATATACACCTGTCTGAAGTTACCCTTCTATATGGACATCCATCCGCTCAAGTACCAACAAGTGCTAAGCGCAGCACTGCTGATAGCAAAATATTTTATTTACAAATGTAGTTTAACAGAAGAACCTCTAACTTTTCAGGTTTTCAAATTACAATTTTATGACAACACCATGGTTGAAAGATATATAGCTGTAAGAAACAAAACTAAAAATATTTTCAATGAAAAATGGAAACCCTTTATTTCAAATAACTTTATCCCAGCTATTGACTAAACTTAGCATATATATATACGTAATCAAATAGTTTAAGCAGATTTCAATTATAAAACATGTAAGTAACCACTTCTTTTTTTTCTTGTTGTTATTTGTTATATGTTATGCACCTAATTGTAAAACCTTGTATACTGTTTTATTTAAGAAGAATAAAGATTAAAAATTAAAAAAAAAAGAAAAAAGAAAAAAAAATTTGTCAAGCAGTTTAATGGATCTTAAATACGGATGAAGCTAATTTAACTATAGCTAATTTAAGTGTCACTAAACTGGACTTAATCCCATCTTAAACGTATGTTTAGTACATTTAAGTTGTTGTTTATCGTTTCATTTACAGAGTGTAGGAAAAAATGCCACTCAAGGTACGGTACGGAAATATGTGAGAAAATATCCATCTGACGGTTATTGTCGGCGATCTCAAAATATTTTCTTATTTTTTTACAGACATGTTTTTCTTTTGTCCCATCCAGGGGCAAATGTTTTGATCGACGCAACTGGCACTTCTGTTAAGTTAGCAGATTTTGGAGTGACGATGCAGCTGGATAAGGATACATATCAGCAGCCTAATCAAATGGTGGGCACAATCACTTATATTGCACCCAAGGTTTGTGTGTTTTTATCACTTATTAAATGTAGAATTAATTGTGTGGACGTAACAATAATTGTAAGATGCTATTATTGCAATATAGACCGTCATTATTCACAAGACCTTTATAGAATCGTTTAGGTGTTGCGTTGCTGTCATATTGTGGGGGGGAGGGGGTAATCCTTTAAATACAGTATATAGGTTTGTGTCGCCTGATAGGGTACGGTTTTTGAGCTGCTTGGCCGTTAAATAGGGTATCCTTTTTGGTATTTTTGATATTGTGATCGTTTTATATTCGTTAGATAGGGTTACTTAATTGCAGTATCGACATTTAACGTCCAATGCAAAAAAGATATTTTGTGTTGTCGTCAGAATTCGACAGGAATAGAAAAGGTAGATTAAATCTTCTGTTAAATAGCTATTGACAGCCGCATTTGTTATCTTATCAGTAATGCACAGAAATGGACCACCGGAAATAGTTGCGTGATTACATCGGAAATATTTTGTTGCAGATTGCTGTCGAAAATGCTGTTTCGTTGTGTGTTTGGGAGTTTAGGAGAGCAATTGTAATATGTGGAAAATAAATTGAAATAGCTAAATGGAATATATTTGATAATGACTGTAAATACAATATTACTTCGAATAATAAGTGGAGATAGTTGACAATTTTATTAAGTTTTTTATTTTCGAGTAGGTTTAGAACGCGCTTAGAGGGGGGGGAGTGGTGGATGAAGTGGGTTGGGAAAAAAATATCTGATTTTTTAAAATAGAATAGCTTGCTACGAAGACGTTTTTAAGATTGCGAGCAGGTTCTTTTATTTTGGTGTGATGGGGGATGGAGTGCGAAAGCCACAATTTATCTGATTTAATTTAGAGCCTTTTGTTTGATTTCAGAAAAAGATTGTTTTCAGGGGAGAATTTTGATTTTAACATGATGAGGGAATATGCGACAATGGTAGCTGTTTCCATTGTGACGTCTAGTAGTCGGGGAAGGAGAAGAATGTTAGATGAGGGTGTATTAGATGGGGGGTATTAAAAAATAAGAAAAAAAAGTCAGGAGATAGTAATGGCTTTTCTGAGAATATTTCACGTAGGGTTGAAAAAGTATAAAGAAATTGTCCGTTCAAAACGGAGTGTCATTTTTAAGTACGGTTTCTTTGAAACTATTTTGAGAACGTTGGTTATCATATTATAGAAGAGAGGTAAATCAGTTAATGACATGCCATTAAGAGTGAAAGACTCTTTTTCGCTACAAGAGAGCAAACAATGTTGTTTGCTCTTTTAAAGTGCTGCTGTCGGAATTTTTCTTTGAAGTGAACATTTGCGTGTTTAAGGGTGATAAAAGAAAGTTGTTTTAACACATGCGTATATTTGGATTGATACGTTTTATAGAACGATGCGTTTTTCGGCGTCTTAAAGTAAAGTGTGTAGGTGTAATTTTTTTTTAGTTGGCGTGCGTTAAAAAAATTGCCAGTTGCATAGGATTTATTAAGGACTTTGAAATTGTGACAATATTCTGTGGTTGTCTGATAAATAACAAATTGTCTATTGTGTATTTGTGTTGAAATGAAGATGAATTGCGATTTTGTTTGCAATTGGTTTTTTAGTATTGTGGGTGGGTGGGTGGGCTAACTGTATTTCCGGTATCATGTTGTAACGATTACAGATTACACGGATATATTTTGTACTTGAGGTAATGAAATGGCTTGTACTTGTGAAATCTTTGGAGTTCATTTTTTGGCGAATTGTTTTGATTTATTTCAATGCTGTTTTAGATTTTCGTGCGAGAGTACACGGGGGTTGGGAGGGGGGGAAGGAGACATGGTGGTAATCCTCTTCACTGTTTAAATTTCTTGTTTATTGACTGTATACATCTACATGTAGCCATCAAATTACATCCATTTTACTGTATCACAATAAAATGAATTGCTAGGAAATGTTGTGTTGGTGTTCTTGCTGGCGCAAATTTGTGTTTTTTTATTCTCGTTTTGGCTCTTGCAACCCACTGTAAAAAAAGTGAAAGGTCTTTCCATGGAAGGAATGTAATTTTTTTCAACCCATGTTATTTGAAAGTAATGAAGAGTGGTAAAGGTATCAGTGGAGAAAGATGGTGGAAAAAAATATTACGTTCCAACTTTGTAAAGGAGGAAATCGAGCAGCATTTCCACAATCCTGCACCCATTCCTCCACCACCTTCAGGCTGGAGTGCTTTTCGCCAATCTGTTCAGCTGTATTTTTTTTGTTAATGACAACTCTGTTATTTGTTATTCCTGCTAGGTCATGTTTCTCAAGGATCGCAGACAATTCTGTTTCTATATTCGTCCTTTACCCTAAAAAATAAATATTATGTTTTTATAGATATGATTGGAGTCAATCTCCCGGGGATGTTGTGGGAAGATGTCATTTATCATTTGCAGCCTGAGCATTTAGATGTAATTTGGAATATTTATTTGCTTTCAATAGTCTTTCAATCCTTTAAAAAAGCGGCAAGTGAGTTCATTTTTTCCAAAGCAAGATGGAAGAAGAACGCTGTATTGTTAACCTGGAAAAAGAGTGGTGTCTCACTGTGACGAATTGTTGCGGCCAATCCATCCAAGAAGAGTGTTGGAAAAGATGTCTCAAAGAGAGAAAATGTTACCCTCTCTGCCACAGGAAGACCAATCTTGTAAGAGAATTTTCAATGAATGCATTGCATGAAACATTTATGGACGATCCACCACCATTTCCTCCAGAGGGTTTTTTTCGATCCTTGTTTTGGCTCTTGCAACCCACTGTTAAAGAAGTGAAAGGTCTTTCCATGGAAATAACGTCATTTTTTTTTCAGCCCATGTTATTTGAAAGTTATGAAGAGTGGTCGAGGTATCAGTGTAGAAAGATGGTGGAGAAAAATATTACGTTCCAACTTTGTCGAGGAGGAAATCGAGCAGCATTTCCACAATCATGCACCCATTCTGCCACCACCTTCAGGCTGGAGTGCTTTTCGCCAATCTGTTTGGCTGTATTCTTTTATTAATGACAACTGTTATTTGTTATTCTTGCTAGGTCATGTTTCTCAAGGATCGCAGACAATTCTGTTTCTATATTCTTCCTTTACTCTAAAAAACAAATATTATTTTTTTGATATTATTGGAGTCAATCTCCCGGGGATGTTTTGGAAAGATGTCAATCATTGTTTGCCGCCTGAGCATGTACATGTAATTTGGAATATTTATTTGCTTTCAATAGTCTTTCAATGCTTTAAAAAAGCAGCGAGTGAGTTCATTTTTTCCAAAACAAGATGGAAGAAGAACGCTGTATTGTTTGCCTGGAAGAAGAGTGGTATCTCACTGTGACAAATTGTTGCGGCCAATCCATCCTTGAAGAGTGTTTGAAAAGATGTCTCGAAGAGAGAAAATGTTGCCCTCACTGCCACAGCAGGACCAATCTTGTAAGAGAATTTTCAATGTATGAATTGCATGAAACATTTTTGGACGATCCACCACCATTTCTTTCAGAGGGTTTTTTCGATTCTCGTTTTGGCTCTTGCAACCCCCAGTCAAAAATGTGAAAGGTCTTTCCATGGAAGGAATGTTTTTTTTTTTTTCAGCCCATGTTATTTGAAAGTCATGAAGATAGTCAAGGTATCAGTGGAGAAAGATTGTGGAAAAAAATATATAAAGTCTTAAATTAGCAAAGTGAAATAATAAGGAAACCCAACAAACCTTGTTCGAAATCTCACACATTTAGCATATTGATTCACGCTATTGTAAGTAAGCTTCTGCTAAGAGGAAAGGTTTAAGAAAATATGCAATGAGAACGAAGTAGTCTTTTATCCTTGCCAGATGATTTAGAGAAACTTGGAAAAAACATTGTTTCAAGAATTAACACCAGCACAGAGATGCTTCAAGAAAGGCCTCAGTTTAATGAATGTATCAGCTAGCTCAAGCAGCGTTGAAAAAATTGGTCATGTTTAACAAGGAAGTGGAAGAAGCATCAAAGATGCTTTTAAAAACGTATCATGAAAGACCAGATTGGAGTAAATCTAACAATTCAGAAATAATGAAGGCCTTGTATGACTTTGAAAGGGAACTATTTAAAAAGCAATTTTATGTTTGAGCAAAGGTACTTTGTCATATATTTAGTGTATTTTGACCAAAACACAGCAAAATCTGTGTGACAATGCCCCTTTAACAGGCTGTAATTTTCCTGTATATTTTGGTAGTTTAATTTTGTTACCTCTTTTTTGTTCATTATCTGAGTTAGTTGGATTCCATATTAAATTCATGGACAAATAACTCCTACTATTTTTCACGGTAAGTAATATTTAAGTCAGTATTTAATTCCGTGAAAATGCAACCATAATGTGGGTGGTAACGGTTTCCTTTCCTATATTGCTATTGCTTGGCGTTAATGAGTTTCTGAGGTACAGTTTTGTAACAACCCTGCCTTGAAAAAAGCTTAGTGTTACTGAAACCTCGCTAGCAAAAACAGGCTCTAGTCGTCTTGGACAGAGACAGATGATGGAGGAACCAAGTGGAGGTGAAGCTATATCGAAGGCGTTGATCGAACGTAAAAGTACACAGTACTAGTAATTATGATCAGATTGTAGCTTTATCTATGTGAGCCGTATGCGAGCAGACTAAAACAGAGAAGTTTTGCCTGATGTATTTCACAGCATATTTTTATGGATCTAGGATATCAGAAATCGAGTCGAACTGCTCGATTTAAGCGTTTAGGAAAATCTCCTTGAAGACTAATAAAATACAAATTCCCTTTACAAGCAAATTTTAAGTGCCTGTATTGAATATTTGCCTTTCCGGTTTTGCGATTCTTTGAAATTAATTGGAAATTATGTAATGTAAAACCCATGCGAAGATAGAGAATACGTAAACACTCGCAGATAAGCCGCACTACGAGTTTTAAAGCTCACGAAATGTGAGCTAGACTTTGCTTCCATCCATCATCCTGTATCGAAAAAACAAACAAACAAACAACAACGCAGTTTTCATCGCAGACCATCGCAGCTATGTTCTTTTGCCAATGCAGCCGTTAAAACTTGAGCACATGTTTAGCCTGGTTACTAAGGTTAACCAAGATGGCCGCTTGTTTACAGACTCTTTTCTTTGGCTTTTTTTCGTTCGTCTTTGTTGTTCTTTTATTGCTAAAAGCTTCAGAATGTCTGAAGAAGATAGTGAGTACTGTTTCAACACAGGTATTTTGACAATTTGAGGCTAAGTTTTACAATTTATTAACACAACGCTCACCTTCGTGAGTTTAAAACGTGTTCACGAGGTGTTCGATGGGGATTTGTTCCATTTCATTTTTGGTCTCGGAGGTGCTCTGGCAGCTCTGTTAGGCAGACAAGACTCACTTTTCTACATCGATCATCTTAGGATAAAGAATTTTTGCTCCACGTTTCTATACACCTCTAATATATTAATATCTTATTTTCGAGGCTCAAAAAGTGTGGTCAACTTAATTTAAGTTGCCTCATATCACCGAAACGTATGATACTTTTTGCAAATGTTGCCACGTAGATAAGCTTACATGTAAGCCGCACCCCCGATTTTGAGCAAAAATTTTAGGCTAAAATGTGCGGCTTATACACCCACAGAATAAGATACGCAGATAAAATTAGGCAACTGGGCCATTGTATTGCATTACATTTGGCTTTATAGTAGTTTCCAGTTGTCAGACAAGACTAAAAACCTTGCTGACATAGATTAAGCTTAAATATTTTTGTCTGTTTTAAGGTTTTTTACCTTCATGGAGTAAAATCTGAGCTAATGACGAGGAGAAGTAATAGACGCCTTCAGTCTGTGAGTATAGCTTTTTTCAGTTTGCTCATTTTAGGTTCCCACCCTTGTTGTAATTGAGGAAGTCAATGGCACTGTATACTGTCATAAATTGTGTAGGGTTTAGCCTGGAAAGTTGGAGTTCATTATTGCTACATGTATGTAAAATCATTTTTATCCAATTTTGTTCACAGAAGAAATACAATACGGAAATTTTAAGTGGACAGTACATGTTTTTGAAAAAAGTATCAATTATTAATATATTTAATGAAATTCTCATTATTCTATCCAACAGGTAGAGGAAGAAATGGCATTTATTTTTGATTGTCAGGTTAGGGTGTCTGTTTATTTAAAAGATTATTATTATGTTACTTTGTTATTGTGTAGTTCCATAAAAAATCCATACCCACCCCATGGAAGGTCATTGGAAATTCCTAGGGGGAGGGGGGTCTTAAAAGCCAACATTTTAGAAGAAAAGTATGAAGCTAAACTGGAATTTCCTGGGGAGGACGGAGGTGACAAAAAAACCTACTGTGTGGTGGAGTATGGATTTTTTCTGGAACTGCACATTCTGGAAGCCAGCATACATTTGCCAACTATTCTCCTTGTGGAATGCGCATGTTTAAAAAACTATTCTCACAACAATGTTGAAATTACATTTTTTCTCTGGTTCCCCCCTCTTATTCACTATGCCCCCCTGAGGTTTGCTGTGTTCTTCAGTGGTCGCAACTTCCAAAATATGCCGTGGTAGGTCGAGAAATTCCTCCAGAGTCGAGTCCCAAGGCTACTTCGTTTCTTGGCGGCCAATTTTCCAGTTCAACAAGCAACGAGCCAAATTCGTAAACGAAGTACAACACGTAACTCGCTTCATCGAGAAAGCGGACTCTGAACTACCTTCAAGCTTAATGATGCTCATCAGGCAGTTAATAAAGATGAAAAATGGCTGTGAACTTACCAAAACTGGCAGATACATGATATTGAAGCCTTTATTGCAATTTAAAGTAGCAAAATGACGTCACAATGACGTTTCCAGTAAACTCGAGCCTTCAGTGTTTTAGAGCAGCAGCACTTTCAATGGTAACTTCAAATATGGAGTCACAAAAGACTATAGGGCGTGTGTATGCAGGAAATCGCTCAAAAACACAAAAACCCTTGGGGGTTAAAGGGTTAAAGGCGGCTCATTCTCTTAAAAAGTGCGGCAATGTTATTCAGGGTGCATGAAAAGAAAATTTCATGATGCAAAAAATTTTCAAAAACTTCTTCAAACAGAGTGGAGTCATTGTTTTTTTCATCATTCCCTCAACACCCGTGGAATGACCAAATAGAACAAAGAAGTGTTCTACTGTTGACGGATGATTTAGAGAAACTGAGAAAGAACATTAATTCAAGAATTAACCCTAGCACAGAGATGGTTCAAGAAAGGCCTTAGTTTCATGAATGGAGCCAGCTATCTCAAGCAGTATTAACCAGATTGGTCATGTTTAACAAGAGGAGGCGGAAGAATCAAAGAAGCTAATTAGGTGGCTTGTGACGTCACAAATGTATTAACTCCAAACATTGTGCCCTAATTTGTTCCTATATTGAGCCCTGTTTCGTTCCTTTATCATGCCCATTTCGTTCCTATATCGTGACCTATTGTGCTGCATCGTTCCTAGCGTTCCTTTCCAGTCCTCACGCGGATTTTTCAATCCTTTAAAAACGCAGCGTGTGAGTTCATTTTTTCCAAAGCAAGATGGAAGAAGAACGCTGCATTATTTGCCTGGAAGAGTGGTGTCTCACTGTGACGAATTGTTGCGGCCAATCCATCCATGAAGAGTGTTTGAAAAGATGTCTCCAAGAGAGAAAATGTTGCCCTCAATGCCACAGGAGGACCAATCTTGTAAGAGAATTTATGAATGCATTGCATAAAACATTTTTGGACGATCCACCACCATTTCTTCCAGAGGGTTTTTTCGATCCTCGTTTTGGCTCTTGCAACCCACAGTGAAAAAAGTGAAAGGTCTTTCCATTGAAGGAATGTAATTTTGTTTTCAGCCCATGTTATTTGAAAGTAATGAAGAGTGGTAAAGGTATCAGTGGAGAAAGATGGTGGAAAAAAATATTACGTTCCAACTTTGTAAAGGAGGAAATCGAGCAGCATTTCCACAATCCTGCACCCATTCCTCCACCACCTTCAGGCTGGAGTGCTTTTCGCCAATCTGTTCAGCTGTATTTTTTTTGTTAATGACAACTCTGTTATTTGTTATTCCTGCTAGGTCGCGTTTCTCAAAAGCGGAGTGAGTTCATTTTTTCCAAAGCAAGATGGAAGAAGAACGTTGTATTGTTAGCCTGGAAAAAGAGTGGAGTCTCACTATGACGAATTGTTGCGGCCAATCCATCCATGAAGAGTGTTTGAAAAGATGTCTCAAAGAGAGAAAATGTTGCCCTCACTGCCACAGGAGGACCAATCTTGTAAGAGAATTTTCAATGAATGCATTGCATGAAACATTTATGTACGATCCACCACCATTTCTTCCAGAGGGTTTTTGTTATCCTCGTTTTGGCTCTTGCAACCCACTGTGAAAGAAGTGAAAGGTCTTTCCATGGAAAGAATGAAATTTTTTTTCAACCCATGTTATTTGAAAGTCAGGAAGAGTGTTCAAGGTATCAGTGCAGAAAAGTGGTGGAAAAAAATATTACGTTCCAACTTTGTAAAGGAGGAAATCGAGCAGCATTTCCACAATCCTGCACCCATTCTGCCACCACCTTCAGGCTGGAGTGCTTTTCGCCAATCTGTTTGGCTGTATTCTTTTGTTAATGACAACTGTTATTTGTTATTCTTGCTAGGTCATGTTTCTCAAGGATCGCAGACAATTCTGTTTCTATATTCTACCTTTACTCTAAAAAATAAATATTATGTTTTTGATATTATTGGAGTCAATCTCCCGTGGATGTTTTGGAAAGATGTCATTCATGGTTTGCCGCCTGAGCATGTACATGTAATTTGGAATATTTATTTGCTTTCAATAGTCTTTCAATGCTTTAAAAAAGCGGCGAGTGAGTTCATTTTTTCCAAAGCAGGTGGAAGAAGAACGCTGTATTGTTTGCCTGGAAGAAGAGTGGTGTCTCACTGTGACAAATTGTTGCAGCCAATCCATCCTTGAAGAGTGTTTGAAAAGATGTCTCGAAGAGAGAAAATGTTGCCCTCACTGCCACAGGAATGAATTGCATGAAACATTTTTGGACGATCCACCACCATTTCTTTCAGATGGTTTTTTCGATTCTCGTTTTGGCTCTTGCAACCCCCAGTCAAAAATGTGAAAGGTCTTTCCATGGAAGGAATGTAATTTTTTTTCAGCCCATGTTATTTGAAAGTCATGAAGAGTGATCAAGGTATCAGTGTAGAAGGATTGTGGAAAAAAAATATAAAGTCTTAAATTAGCAAAGTGAAATAATAAGGAAACTCAATAAACCTTGTTCGAAATCTCGCACATTTAGCATATTGATTCACGCTATTGTACATGTAAGTAAGCTTCTGCTAAGAGGAAAGGTTTAAGAAAATATGCAATGAGAACGAAGTAGTCTTTTATCCTTGCCAGGTGATTTTGAGAAACTTGGAAAAAACATTGTTTCAAGAATTAACACCAGCACAGAGATGCTTCAAGAAAGGCCTCAGTTTCATGAATGTATCAGCTAGCTCAAGCAGCGTTGAAAAAATTGGTCATGTTTAACAAGGAAGTGGAAGAAGCATCAAAGATGCTTTTAAAAACGTATCATGAAAGACCAGATTGGAGTAAATCTAACAATTCAGAAATAATGAAGGCCTTGTATGACTTTGAAAGGGAACTATTTAAAAGGTAAGATGGAAATTTAAATATCAGCTCATTTTACCCCAAAATTATTTATCATAATATAATCTTGATTTCATACTAGCGCAATTTTCCCAAAATTATCATACCACATATCATACCATTATTCCTGTTTTAACATTTGTGAAACTTTATGTTAATTTATCTCATAGTGCGTTTTAAGATTTTGCTGAAAATATCCACCATATAATTCCAAAATGGACATGTATCTTTTGGTACCAAAGGAAATGTAGTCACGTCCTGGATTGTACAGTATTGACATGCAACCATTTGGTCTGCACGAATTGTTTTCACCAAAGAACAGAGATTGATTTTTTTGACCATCTATCACCATTGAAAGTGAGCTTCCCTTTTGGCTAGAAATAATCGACTTATCAAAGCAGTTGGAACAGTGCTTGCCGACAAGCATGGTGAGAATTTTCATTTGGTTTCTCAAAAAATGTGGAAATTTACTTGTCTGTTGATACAACTTTGTAAATCAGATCAAACCCAGAGCTCAACTTCCTCATTTCATAAAGCCCAACAAGTTTGACGTTGTTGTTCACTCTGAAAGAAATTGCTAAATTCCAATTCAAGGAAGGTACTCAAGATAGGACTACTACCCTCTTTGGCTTTAACCCTTTAAGCCCCAAGAGTGCCAAATGGCACTACAAGACCCACTGCTTTTAAAAAAATTGCAACTTCCTCAATTGTGCGAACATTGCCTTAACCAGCAGTTGTGAGCACTGACTAGAAAGTTCTTTCAATTGAGATACCCAATAAACACAAAAAAGTCAATATTTTTGCACAATATCAATAACAAAAATGAAAGTTTTTAACGACATAGAAAAACAACAAAAATCACGTTTTTGCCTTTAGTTTTTTTTATTCAAATCATCGTGGCAAACCCAAAAGTCAACATTCACAGCAAAATTCAGTCTTAGTCCATGCTTAGCAGTGAATTTTTTTCCTCTTATTCATTGCTCGGGCCCAGCTACAGCCTCTCGTTCTAGTACAGACTGACCTTACCTCGATTTTCAACATCACCAGGGCTGTCATTAAGGGCCATCACCGGTAGCATCTGTTTACGGGTGAGTGCACTTGATTAGACCTTGATGTTACGGATGATCTTGCCTGTCATAGGTTAAATTGAATGACAAAGCAACAAGATTGTTACGGGTGTTAAGATCAGAGCAACGCCTGTCTCAAATCTTAATGACAGCCCTGATCACCACCGCCCTGCATGCTGGGAAATAGCCACAATTTTTTTCAGCATTCGTTTCTTTCCCCACACATTTCATATTTATACTAAGTCCACAGCCACTCCAACCCACCGCCGAAATTCGCGCCTGCTGTGTTCTTAAGTGGTCGCAACTTCCAAAATATGCCGTGGTAGGTCAAGAAATTCATCCACAGTCGAGTCCCAAGGCTACTTCGTTTCTTGGCGGCCATTTTTCCAGTTCAACAAGCAACAAGCCAAATTCGTAAACGAAGTACAACACCTAACTCGCTTCATCGAGAAAGCGGACTCTGGACTACCTTCAAGCTTAATGATGCTCATCAGGCAGTTAATAAAGATGAATAATGGCTGCGAACTTACCAAAACTGGCAGATACATGATATTGAAGCCTTTATTGCAATTTAAAGAAGCAAAATGACGTCACAATGACGTTTCCAGTAAACTCCAGTAAACAGCACTTTCAATGGTAACTTCAAATATGGAGTCACAAAAGACTATAGGGCGTGTGTATGCAGGAAATCGCTCAAAAACACAAAAACCCTTGGGGGTTAAAGGGTTAAAGGCGGCTCATTCTCTTAAAAAGTGTGGCAATGTTATTCAGGGTGCATGAAAAGAAAATTTCATGATGCAAAAAATTTTCAAAAACTTCTTCAAACAGAGTGGAGTCATTGTATTTTTCATCATTCCCTCAACACCCTTGGAATGACCAAATAGAACAAAGTAGTCTTCTACTGTTGGCGGATGATTTAGGGAAACTGAGAAAGAACATTATTTCAAGAATTAACCCTAGCACAGAGATGGTTCAAGAAAGGCCTTAGTTTCATGAATGGGGCCAGCTACAGTATCTCAAGCAGTATTAACCAGATTGGTCATGTTTAACAAGAGTAGGCGGAAAAAGAATCAAAGAAGCTAATTAGGTGGCTCGTGACGTCACAAATGTATCATATCTCATAATTTCTCTAACACATATGAAAGCATATTTTCCTTACTTTCTTAATATGAAAACGTCTGCAGGTGTCTGTAATAAAGAAGAGACTTGGCAAGCATTGTTGTAACTATGCCTATTTTTGTGTTAAATAAATACCACCCCCCTTGGTATCCAAAGGGTTAAATGAACATTTGTTATTGTTATTTTGTAAATATTTAAAATTTAAAATATTTTTATGGACATATTTTTCTGATGAATATATTTTTATTTTGAAAGTCAAAATTTCTCCAAAAATATTTTTCATAACCCATAATGTTAAAAATTGTATATTTCTTTTTTTCTTTTCACAATTTACATGATCAGTTTTACGCGAATGCATTTTTCTGTTTTTCATGCTACACATTTAATATTTAGTATTGGGAGTTTAAATGCCAAAGTTTAGCCTATAGGTTCTTAAACCCACTATGTAGGTTAAGTACGTTCTTATATGCAGCTTTTGTACTGTGTTTACTTTAATTACTTGTATATCTTGCTAAAGCATGCTAATTTTATTTCCCTACATAAATATTCTGAACTACCAGCATGGCTGTCATGTAGTGGTGATGTGTTTCAACCAACACAGCAAAAGGCACTCACTTATACTTATTGGATCCCTGAGCTGGATAGACGTTTTGTGGGATAGACAGAAAAAAAACAGGCTTCACAGGAGGGCCGCCTTTGCACTATTCTTTTCCAAAAGTTTGCCAAAAGAATCAACTCTTAAAATTAAGCAAATATCATACACTTCCACCAGAGACACTACCAGTTACTGATGTCAGATCCTGAAACACTAACATACCACACAATGATGGCATAGAAGCATGTGACCACTTCATGATCCAAAACTATTTCATGAATGTCAATATATGAAAGTCATATAATATTTGAACTGCGGGGCACTAGGGGTGCTAGGATGATATGAATGATCTAAAATAATAAAGGATACAGCGGTGTCTCAATTCTGGATTGCTAGTCTCATCTCCCGTAGTGCAGTGCCATACTTCTCAATGATAGCACCGTGGCATTTGAAGAATTTAGCAAATGATTTACAAAGGAGCGTAGATTTGAACCCTTGGTGAAGGAGACGTGATAAAAGTCGGTGAAGTCTATGTATAAAATCCAACTTCGATGTGCAAATATTTTTGTTAGTTTTTTTATTCCATTATTATTTTAGACTTGTATATACACTGATCACCGGTTTATACCAGCATTTTTATTTTAAATTCGCTGATCGGTTTTTCAGGATAAATAAAGCATTTATTTAATTTATCATTTATCAAATTCTAGCATACAGTGTATCTCACTAATTGAGATGAATAAACACCATAGGCCAGATTTTCAAGAAATTATTCTCCCCTTATTTATTCCAATAACATAGCTTTTTCAATACAGCTCACTATTGTAAATGTAACCTTCTAAACAACCATCAATTAACATGATGCATCCACGGGCATAATGTAATCATTGACTACATGTATATTATTTATTTGGATGTTATCTCCCAGGCCTGAACTGCTTTTAACAATGTGGCCCAAAGATAAAGTCTAAAGGAAAACAATAAGCATCAACAAATGATTTACTTACAGTGTACAAGTTCACACTTCATGGCTCCATGCTGGCTTGTTAACATACCTTTTCCTTCCCCTAACTTATTTTTTGGGTGTGTGTATGTGTGGGGAGGGGGGGGGGGGGGGGAGGGGGGGGGGGGGGGGAGGGGTGGACACTAGAACTGCATTCCACTGTATGCATTATAAGAGCAACAAATATGGCTCATTTAACTGAAATTTATAGAAGCCCAAAGGAAATGCATCCTACATGTACCATGTACATCTCAGTCACACATGCTTCCATAATTTATAATTACTATTATTATACAGACGGGAGTGTTTAACCATGAACTTAAACACTCATAGAATCAATACAACCACTACATCCAGGAACCAAGTAGCATATTTTTAATACATGTATGTAACATGAGTGGTCATATTGAGCAGGCTAATGACGTCACAATTACCAATTTTTTCAAACTTTGCTTTATGAACTTGGTTTTTTTGTTGTTCAGAATAATGGCCGCCGCAAGATTTCTTGTGGTAAGCAACGAAGATATAAAAGCATTAATTTTTCCCAACAGCAAGAGAACGAGAACACAAAGAAAACGCTGTATGATCTAAAGATTTTAAGGGAATTTCTTAAAATTTGCAACAAGAAAAAAAAAACACTCAACCGATAAGAAACAACAGATTTCTGCTGTGTTGTCAAACACAGCTAGAACCTCCCAAACCTTGTCAATTGTCTCGATGGAAGATAAAACTAAGGCGGCTTGCAGTGGATCTACAGGAAGTTTTTTTTTCAAACCGCCAAAATTGGAAATGTGAATGTGCAAGTTTATTCTGTGTGTTGAACAACCTTCAAGGGTTTGTAGTGAAAGTACATGTAGGTGTAAAATAACCATGTCTGATGATTCAGTCAGAGTCAGTAATAAGTTTTCATTATTTAAAACCAGCTCACAAAGTCATATATTTTGGTCTAACTGACTGTGTTAAACATTTTTATAATATGGGCACCAGGCATCTTGTAATTTTCTATTAACCTCAGTATTTGTAAGAATACCCAATATTTGTATTAAACCCAGGTTTTCAATCTCTACCGTGCAACCCTGTCAGAATGTTTTGTAGTGGTAGGGCAGGGTAACAGAAGTAGTAGACAATACAAGTTAGAGATGTATTTTGTTGTTAGTCACAATTTGTGAATTCCAGTGTGAAGATAGCAAACACTTGACTGTAGGAGGTAAAAATGCCAGCTGCCAGCACATTTTGACGGGCTGACCATGTATATTTTTAACCTTACGATTGCAAGAGCAGATGTTTTTTCCCGTAGCTAGTTTCAACCACCGAGGAACCTGGCAGGTTAGACATCAGCTGGTAAAAGCATCTGCTCTCAATGGCTGCTGTTTACTTATGTTAGAATCAAGCCAAATTGACCACTCAAAAGCATCGAGTTCTTGAGCTTCTGTTGTGTTTCGTGTTCTAATTTTTACAACAGTGGGGATTGAAAACTGTTTCTTTTCAATCAAGCATGAGCACTCAATTTGTAGTAAACAAAAGTCTCTTTATATGCCAAGCAGCAAAATGATGGCCTGTTATTTACATTTTAGAAGTTGGATAATATGGAAGAAATAATTACAATCTTATGAGCTCCTTTGCCTTTCCATTGCCAGCCGAAGTGAAGAAAGCAAGCTGTGAATAGCCAGCATAGCGCGGATCTGACTTGTCTATCCAAATCTGCTAAGCGATGGAGCAATAGAGTACATTTGTATAACCTTGTAGCGAAGTGAGAGAGCACTTGAAAGTGGCTTGTTTACATTGGCAATGCAAATTGCAAAGTGAGCAACATTTGCAGAACAATAACACTTAAAATAACTGCTAGTTTTCTGCTGAACAAGATTTAAATCTCCATACATCCAGATATAATTATCGGCAAGAAGAGAAGCAAGTGAGCGAGCAAGATTCATGAAATACAACATTATTTTAAAGAATACTTGGATGTTTGAAACGCTGTTCGGTTCAGTATTAACAGTGATTTGCTTTTTCAGAACACACAGTTCACATTTCTTTTCTTTATAAACAAGCGACAAGTTATTTGTGAAGCGAGCAAGCTTGGAAATATGATAAGTCGTGCGTCATTTCAATCTCACTAACCATTCTAAACAACACATGACAATCTGCAGCCTTTCCCTACATCAGGGTAACACAGAAAGCCCTAGAAACTTAGAAAAAAAACTTGTCTTTCAAATCGGCACTCTCTAACCCCACGGAATCAACAAGCGCTTTTCATTCAACTAATTTACATTTGTTTTTCATGTCACCAAATTTCCACCAATAGCAAAGCTCCACCGCTTACTATATAAAACCACACACTACCCACAATCCCTTGATTCGCTCCGACGAAGGGCTAGCGCTCAAAACATCAGCTTTCTCAAATCTTTTTACAGTGGCTAATTTACCTTATCGACTCAGTCGATAAAACCAAATTCTTGGAAATATGACAGCTTTGTTTACATCAGTGGTAACTGCTAAGCGACCTAGTGAGATTCATAAAATACAAAGTAATAAGGGAAAACTTGGACATTTAAAAGGTTGTTCAGTTAAATATTAACTGTGAGTTTCTTTTTCCAGGACAAACATGTCCTTTTCTTTTTTTTTTTCTTTATAAACGATTTGTGAAGCAAGCAAGACTGGAAACATGACAGCTTTAACTGACATTTTCATACATTTTGTACAGTGCAATTATTTTGCGTGTTAGCAGCGGCTTTGTCAGACCTGGATATTGCAAACTTATGGCAATGAATAACAAAAACCATAGATGCAGGCATCAGACGTGCATTGCATCTGTGTCTGCGATGTTCGCTTAATTCTGACCTGCACTGAAAGTTATTAATATTTTACTCTGATGTTTACAAGGAACATGCCTGAATTTTGCTGTTCTTATCATGACGTGTTTAACCAAAACTTTATATTCTTTCTTCAAGATGCTATGGAACACCACAGCCTAAAACAAAGTCACATAATCCAGAAACAATTGTATTGCTCTGCTTTTGTTTTGATCAACTACAGTACATGTCTACATTGGTCATGTAGAGAAAACCAAAAAATATATAATGCTCAGAGACTTTTGGTAAGCACTTACCTACAATATTGCATCAACTTGGGCCAATGATATTATTATTACCAACATCACTTGGTGACATCATCATCATCATCATCTGTCGGCTGCAGAGTAGGCGACTACAAACAACGATCCTGTGCCAATTCAGACAGCTTGTCTGGGCCAATCAAGTTGTCTGTGTCACTCAAAAGGTGTTGAATGTATCTGAGAAACAGGGTTCGTTGCCTTCCTGGTTTCCTCTTCCCATGTGATGGAAAATACAGTGCATACTCCTTGCATGGCTCATCATCAGGCATCCTGAGTATATGGCCCAGAAACCTCAGTTGACGGGTTCTGACATTTTCCACTAGCGGGGCAGTCTGGGTTAGGTCATAAATGGTAGGCACACCTATGAATAGAAAAAGTAAATTAATACATATAAATACATGTATATTCCTTATTTACTTACATAATAACCATCCTTTGAATAATGCCACCCTCCCCTGAGGGGAACTAAGAAGATCTAAAACTTTCATCAAGTAATCATCTCCCTTGAACAATCACCCCGGAATCTCAATAACTCAAACTCCTTGAACTCTCCCGCTATAAGTGAGACAGACTAACACAAATGTGTTACCACATCCTTTCCAGAGTAAATTTTGCCAGCATTTTGTGCAGTGAGTTGCATGGTTATGATTGTCTTGAAATTTGCAAAAACAAACCCTGAGAGCTCAAACGCTTTTTCAAGGGTTCTGACAGGGTGTGCGGGTGCCGGACTGCACAATTCCTAATATATATGAAAAGACAGCCTAACAGTGGACTTCTGTCAAAAGAAACAATGATAATAAGCTTAACGTAGGTGAAAGATTGGAAGCACAAGAAAAATTAGAATTAAGATTGACAACCGGCCTATTTATCAATTTTAGCAATTCTCAAAAACTGTATTACGCGACCATCTGCACAGGACATTTAGACTACACAAAAGCTCACAAAAACAACTTTTCTTGGGTCTAGAATAAGTAGTGTGACTAATTTCCAAATAAAATACACCTGTTAGGTATCAAAAATTGTTTGAGAAACTAATTTGGAAATCAAAATCCTTGTGCAAGGCGATGCGAGTGAAGTTAGAACTATAAAATCCAAGTCTTGTTTTGTTTACATAAAATTGCTTTTCAACCTACAACCGTGGACAAAATAGCTTGGAACACTTAAGAACATGTCCACATGAAATCCATGCAATATCAACATTTGAGTCTACATGGTACCCTCCAGAATTTGATAATATTTTGTGTACATACTGGTATTAGTCCAACTTAAAAGCCTGCCAAATATTTTTCCGAAAGTCCGAACAGTTTACGGGATACAGTGGTTCGAGTGAAATGACACACAATTTTAAGTAAAACCATGGTAAATTCGCCCGTGAAGTTTACAACTTGCTCAGAGACGATTGGGTGCAGAGATAATAATGAATCTTTGCCCATTTAAAATGAATAGTATACTTATTTAAATCAACTAAATTTGAAGAGGATGCGATGAATATATTTGAAAATATTAATGCATTCAAGAAAACCTTCAAAAATCGAGATTTTTCATGATTCGAATTTCTAGTGAAAATCGCTTAAAATATTTCGGATGCGGCCAAGTTTCTGCTCAAAATTACTCGATTTCCATAAAGTTTATTTGTTTAGGAGTTCATAGATGTGATAAAAACTGTGTGAAGTTACGTACGTATAGCCATGCGAAACAGATATTTTGTATCGGTATTTCGCTTACGATGACGGGCGAATGACAAATATAGAAGACTATGACATCTGTTGACATCTGGTAAAACATGCTACTGATTCTGGTGAAGACATTCTTGGCTCATATTATATTTGAATACACAATATTAGGTTTATAAAATGTACCTGATGAAATAAATATAATTTGGAGTGCTAATAAAAGTGCACTTACCACGCCATGTTTGTGGGAAACTACCGGCCGGTCGCTGACTTTATACACAAAACCGTATGCAACATTTGAGAATGATGGCCGCGGCTGCAAACTGCTCAGAGATTCTTCAAGACTCACACTGGCCACTTGTTTGGATGATCAATCGTTTAAATAGATAAGATATCCCAGCTAATAAAAAATGCTTTACATATCAAGGACGATCGGTACATCCGCCATCTTTATTTTGACAATATTAGTACCACAGGGTAACCAAGGTATCAGGGTATTATTATCAGAGGATTACCGCTGGCATGGAACTTTTAGGCATCGGAATATTAAATTACAGCAAGTAAACTACATGCAAATGGTAAATAAAATAAAAGAAGAAAAGAAAGAAAGAAGGGCCAAAGCAGAGACCTTATATTGTATAAAGTTTGCATTTAATCTGTTGCAAAATTTTGTTTTCCTTTCTTTCAACTTTTAGCCCCCAAAATACACCTCAGACCAAGATTTTAACCCCCCAAGGGCCAGGGACGTACCATTATTTTTCTGGTGGTGGTGGTGGTGGTGTTGGTGAGGCAGGGGGGAGGGAGGGGAAAATTTTTTTTATAATGCAAACAATTCATTTGTTCTTTATACAGCTACAAACAATTTATTTTGGGGTTTGCAAGCAATTTATTTCGGTTTATCGCGCTTGCAAACAATTTACTTCGGTGTTTGCGGCTAAGTATGATATAGATTCGACTGGCACTCGCTGAGAGGACTTTTCGAAATGAAAATTGTATGAGAAATGTCGCCTTATAATTTGTTGCATAAAAGCCTAAAACTATATTTTTTGGGATGACTACCGGTTTAGAAAAGCGCACAGTCTCGCTATAATTAGATAAACATTTCCTACATATCCCTAGAAAACCAAAAAATACTATTTTAACTCGGAAGCATGATAAAACTTATATTTCATCTCATTCTGTGTTCATTTTCAATTGAAGCCGGTATTCCGACACAACATTATTACAATGGAGAGGGGTGAATAGGTTCGCGGATCGGCAGACTTGGCCTTGAAAAGCGCACGGATTGAGGATTTTAGCGGATTGAAAATTACTGTGGATCGAGAATCAGCCAAAAATTTTGGCCCGGTTTCCGGAAATTCGGATTGTGGATCTGATCATTAATTTTTTGTCGGCCTTGGACTGTATGTTGGTGTTTTTTCGACTGCCTTTTCAGTTTCACCAGCAAAGGCAGAAAACTTCGAGTAAAATCTACTAGTAATGCACAATAAAAACAAAATAAATAAATATATATACCCGTGTGCAGTATATATATACTGCGAAACTTTTCAAGTAATGCGGATCCGGATTTGAACGAAAATAACGTCGGATCGACGGATCGGGCCAAAAAGTAGCTTTTGCATACCCCAATTCACCCCCCTCACAATGAGTCACCTTGTCCAGTCTCACAAAGCACACCGAAGTGTAAGTATATTTTTTCTCGACATCTCCCTGGATATCCCTCTGTACGGTTTCTGTTTGCTCTGATGCTCAGGATATTTACAAACTTTACTTGGCCGTCATCCCAAGCCAAATTCGTTCATATGCTCGGGCCAAATCGTGAGATCTTCTCCGCACTCGTCGAACAATCCAACGCGGGCCAAACATAATTTACCGTCTTCCTCGATTCCTTTCCATGAGGTCTTAAAACAACCACAAGTGCTCTTTTGTGCTATTAGAAAAATCCTTTACAATAAATATAGATCTAGCGCTCTTGTTTCTAGCAAAAAGGTTACATTCTTTCTTAGAATATTGCTGAAAAGAAAAAACACATTTAGAATCGCCCATCTTTACGAAATGTCTGCTGGTATGTTTATGCGTGGGAAAGCGTGGGAAATGTTCTTGGTGTCTGGTGCGTGTCACGCAATCCTCTCAGCGCGTTATCAAAATAATGCTGGCGGAAAACAAAACTAGTCTAAATATATTGAATTTGTATTTTTGATATATTTGATCTTTACTTTGATTTTACTGTAAACAAATAAGTAGTTTTCTTACTTTTTCATCTGTAACCGAGGCAGTCTAAAAGGGCCTAAAAGTTGCGGTGCGAAAATAAAAGCATTAAAATAAAAATAGGTCCGCAATAAGTACATGAGTGAGCTTACGATGAAAATTTGCACGGAAATATCTAGAGACGGAATTTGTGATGTCGAAAATGTTACTGTCAAAGATATTAAGCTAAATGAGAAATACACCATAGGCTGTCTGCCTCTGATTTTTCATAAAAACTATTTAACGATATAATGTGGTACTGTCACAGGTATGGAAGCACAACTTCAAAAATGGTTCATTGACTGTATAACTGGTGCAAGTGTTCCAAGTCCAAGAGATGTGATAAAAACACGTCCACCAAGCACCATTGTGGCTTGCAACTTAGCGTCTCAAGAGCTTCTGTATTGGAAAAGTATCTTGGTTTGTCGAGGATGATTTTTTGTTTTGTTGGACTGGAAGATCATTCGTTAATTTGGTATCGTTTTTGTCACGCTATGTAATGTCACTACAAGGACTGAGTTATCATCATTGTCATCATCAAAGTTATCATATACAGCAGTCCCTCTGTTAAGCTGAAACCCTCAGGACCTTGAGAACCATTTCCAGTAAAGGACTGGTGAATACATATTTTGGGTTTGAGAAATAACCACTTAATAGAGGAAGTACTGTAACTGTGAACATGAACAAAATTCTAGATCTACCACACATGGATTTACACAAGGATGGTTGCCTATTTGAAATAGGTGTTTATTTGAAACAGTGTCTGACAAACAAATGTGGTCGGGTTTCACATGTAAGGAGTGGTAAAACCCCATACTGACAGTAAAGATTGACACCATTTTACTCAAGGCAGGCAATGGGCCTTTATCACGCGGCGGCCATGTTGATTCCCAGGAGAATAAAATGATTTGTTTTCCCCTGCTTAACCTCGTTCTCAACTTTTTCACGGCGAGGCTTGGGGGGTAAATATTTTGTTTTTATACAAAATGGCCGGGCGTGATAAAAGCCCATGTTATCTTTTAATCAAAATATATAAATTTAAAGATCAATTTAATAAAACTTTTACGCTGGTAGCTATTGTTTCAGAGGTCTGAAACAATAACTACACTTGTAAATTACAGCTGTAAAAGTTTTATTAAATTGAGCCCTGGTTGGTGCTTATAGCATGTAGCTGTTTGCATACAGTATCAGCATTGCCAACAATAACAGTAAAACATTAACATTTATTCTCAAGTTGTTTTGGAATGTAGGTAGCTGTAACAAGTATAGTTAACTTACATTTTAAACTTAGTAACATCAACGTTATCAAACAATAACTTTTCAACGTCAGTTTAGTGTAACTGCACTTAACCCAGATTTGTGTCTCTAAAGACATTATTTGTTCTCCGAAGAGAATTCATCGTTTCCCGAAGGAAATATTTTGTTCCCAGAAGGGAATTATATGACCCTGAGACAGGGTTATGGATTGCCAGATGTTGTACATGGAGCAATTCGCAATGCTGGACTGCACAAGTCACTCGGCGGCCATCACAGCTGTCTTTAAAACTACATCTCGGTGATTTAGGGAACCTTTTGTTGGCGAAGATTTTGTCTACACCTTCAAAACATCTGAAAAACTCTTTACGTGAAAACAATAGACACATTGCTTGAATGCTGTGCCTGATTACTGGTGCAATATAACACGAAAACATCGTAAATTTCGAGTCTCTTACCTCTCTTTCTCCAACGGCGAAAAAACGTGGTTGCTTCCACGTTCCGTGTTTTTGATATCGAAAATACGTCGTTCGTTATCCGGGATCAGTTCGCAGCACTTCGTGTTCAACCTCGCTCATATTCGCGTGTTCGTGCTCTCATCGTTCGTACGGAAATAAACAATATCTGTTCGAGACCAGGCGCCGTGATACCGAAGACAACCCGAAGATTGGACTACCACGGACTTAAGGACACTTCCCATGACATAGAGTGAGATTACACTTCATGTAAGCTCACTCAAAAAGCGGGCGTACTTCCCATATGATTTTTAGATAGGATAAAACTGGAATGAATCATCAAAATGGTTTTTCAAAATACTTCTAAAGATCTTCTCGAAGTTTTCCTTGCATTATGGAGACTTACGAACAAAACGGACGCGAGATCTCTGTATTACGATATTCTGGCACGTGTCACGTGACCCTCCCAGGTACGCCGGATTGCCGTATTTCAAGGGCAAATTCGTCATCTAAAATGTAAACTTCACACACTTTTATTTCTGTAATTGCTTAGATCATCAATTGTTCAAGCTGGAAAAAGCATTGAAATGAATCAAAACATGGCCGCTTGTTTGCTTTTGCTCGCTATTTTAGGGGTATTTTCCGTTATTTCGCAAAATGGTGAAAATTGTCAAGTTTGATTGATGGCTCACAAATATAAAAACAGGACAATCATATATTTTTATGTTTGTACATAAAGATCCAGGTTTCTACTTTCACTTAACGGAATATTTTTTGTCGGCTTGAGATTTTGGAGAAACACGCACATCATGAATTCGCTGCATTTTTGGCACGGATTTTTGCACATTTTTTAACAAAAACTTTAAACTCGTATAACTCTCTTAAAAATTAGTATCTGGATAAACCGTTTGGCCTAGATTGTAGGTTCGTTGTGGGCAACAAGTGAGCCAAATTTGAGCGAAATTGGTTGGGGGTCGTGTAGACTCGTCTGCATGGTCCTCAGGTGGACACGTTCTTAAGAAAATACTACACAATGACAATTTTTTTCTAAGAGAGAAACTATCATTCCATTTCCTAGTCCCCCCTCCCCCCCAATTCAAAGTTGCTCTATACGGAATTGTAAGTTGTATTGAACCATTGCAACACCTTCTGAGCGAAAGACACAGTGAACTGACAACTTATAAAGCTGTGATCAATAGAATCTGCTTCTCCACAATAAATACAATCACTGTCTTCCTTAATCTTAAACCTGAAAAGTTCCTTCTTGGTCACAATAATTCTATGAATGAATTTAAAATGAAACTCACGTAATTTGTTTTCTACACACATTCTATGAACTGATTGGAAAATTTCTTTCCAACATATATTTTTTTCAGGATTGATCGATTTAATCCACCGTGTAGGGCCGGTTTGTGGATTTGTATGTGATTTGTCAACAAGCAGCCAGTAAAAGTCTTGATTTTGTTTTTAATAAGTTTATATTATTTTCATCGAGAGGAAAGCAAGTTAAGTCATCATTCATTATATTTCCATCATAAAAAGCTGTCAGTTCTCTAACTTTTTGTAAAAGATGGTTTGGAATAGCGCTAACAACTTGATAGTATTGAAGAAAGTTAGTCTTTTCCAAAGAGTACTTACAGTACCGCTCACGTGCATTGCAGCATTACACGCAGTTTACATGCATTATTTTGACGCGCGTGTAACAGGCAAGCTACACGCAGTGGATATGTAATTGCGTGTAACAAACTACAGGCAGTGGATATGAAATTGCATGTTACAAACTCAGGGCTGCAAAAAACAGCCGGGCAGGCGCCGGTCATGTTGTCTGGCCAAACATATTATTTTTTGCTTGGACATGATGCGTTTTTGCCTGGTCAAATTGAAACAGTCGTAACTCTTGCAATAGAGAACCCGGATTGCACAGTAAACCTTTTTTCAACTAAAAACCAACTGAATCCAAGTCGATTTGGCAATAAAAATTACAAGTTAATAGTTTTACTACTCTTTATTGCAGAAGCAGCCTTGCATACACATGTATGTGGTAGGGTTTCACGAGATACAACCGCAACCGTTCATTTACATCTTGGAAAATCACTTATAATCACTGTAGCAGTAATCACAGATTATGGAGACGCATTCGAAGGAATTTCCGGCAGAAATGAGCCCCTGAAAAAAAAACAATAGGGGCCGCCATTTGGAAGACCAGACAAAAAAAATTTTCTCAAATTTTACTGCACATAAAGCACAGGACAACCAACACAAAATTAGGATTGCGTTCTTCACACACGATTATTAAAATATTACATTTTGGCAATCGCCACATCGTTTCTACAACTGAATTTAAAGAAAAATGTCCAAAATACATGAAAGCCGAAGGGTTCAGTCAATCTCTTAATTAATATGAAAAAAGAAGCTAACTAAAATGTAAACATAAACAAGAAACACTTAACTTACAAGTTAAATTCATTTTGTCTTAGGGTTTCGAAATTCTGCAGCACTGTATGTATTAAATACATGGCATCTTATTCGATAAAATTGTTGGACTTAAATCAAAACAAGCAATAGCTCTTGTGTACGTGACCACTGGTTCCGTTTCGAATCCTGTTTCGTATCAGCAAACAAAAGAATTTTGACAGATAAAAGTGTTAATTAAAGTTACTAAAATTAGGCGAAACCTTGCGACAGCCCCTTTAAGATCAAAGTTATGCTTGTTATTACCTTTACTATCGAAAGAAAAGAAAATTTCTAATATTCTCGTCGGGTTATCAACCCATTTTAGACTTAATGGTTTGTCTTTCTGGTTGGCTAATTTGCCTAGCCACATTGCCTTAGTCTTTCCAATGTTTAGTTTCACCAAAGATCTTATAAGTTGCAACCCATTTTTCACTGATATTAAATTTGAACACAAAAGGTTTCTATCATCAGCAAACTGACGAAGCTTAATTTCATTTCTAAACAAAGGAATACCATTGACCTCATTACTTTGGCAAATTCTGTTAGACATTATTTCTGATGAGAGAATAAACAAATATGGGGAGAGTGGGCAGCCTTGCCTCACTCCAGTAGAAGGTTTTACCCAGTTAGTTGTGAAACCATTGTTAGCTGCTGCACTTTCGATCTTGCTATAGAACACCTTGACCCACCTTCTTAGGCCTTCTCCAAAGTTATACACTTTCAAAGAATGTTGTATACAGGACCATTCCAATGTATCAAAGGCTTTATGAAAATCCAGTGACACAAGAATACCAGGGATATGATGTTGTCTTTATTAGTTTGCTCCATGACATCACTTATAAGCCTAATATTTTCACCAATGTATCTATCTTTTACAAAACCTGTTTGGTCGGGGTGGATAAGATGAGGTAATAATGGTTCAATTCGTTTGGCAATGGCTTTTGAAGCAATCTCGTAGTCTATGTTAAGAGAGTTATTGGTCTTCAATTTTGAAGCTGATTTAACTCGGAGTCCTCCTTGGGTATAAGGCTTATAAACCCCTTTTCGTTGTGAGATTGATAGTTTTCCCTTTTCCTATCCAACATTAAGAGACTTAACTAAATCGCCGCCTATAAGATAAAAAAATGTCGAATAGAATTCAACAGTGAATCCATCTTCTCCAGGAGATTTGTCATTTTTAAAAGTTGTTAAAATGTTCTTGCATTCTTCAAAGGTTAAAAGACCTTCTAAGCTCTCACATTTTTCATTGGACAGTTGGGGCACCTTTAGCTGCATATAGTTCTTGTAGCTCTTTTCTAAGATTATCATACTGCTCCAATTCGTGATCTATATTTTGTAGATCTGCACTTAAACAGATTTTCCTATCGAGCTCATCCAATTCATCCTTAACAAAAAGTTCGCGCTCCCTATTACTTTTTGCTTTTCCTTTGGCAAAAGAAATTGTAGAAATTCTGATTTCCATTTTAAGAAGTTCCCAAAGCACTTGCTCATCTGGAGATAACTGTATTTACTTGGGAGCTCAGGATAGGATTTCTGAATCTGTTCGATGTAATCTTCATCCTTGAGTAAATTGTTATTGAATTTCCAGAATCCCGGTCCCCGGGTAGACAGTTTTTCCCATTGAATAGATAAACAGACCAGCTTGTGATCTGGTGCCATTGCTGGTTGTATGTCAACTTTGTGAACATATTTAAAAAAATAATCTATTCTCGATTTCATTTTTAGAGCCTTTGATTCATACGAATATTTGTCAACATTTGGGTGTTCAATTCTTTGAATGTCGGTAAGGTTCAACATGTTCATTGTAATTAAAATAGAGTTACGAAAGATTGTTGGTTTCCACGGTAAACCACTTTTTTTGTCTTTCTTTGTTAAAGGGATACTCTATACCCCACCACAAATTTTTTAAAAAAGATAGCTTATGACCCAAATAAAAGATATTGAAAAAAATTAGCGGCCAATCATTTTTTAATTTTGTACAAATGGGAAAAGTTTTTTACCTACAGGTCGAACTTCACCGCTTTGGCCCAAAACCGGAAGTGACGTAGAAGAGAGAACCCGCAAACCTTTCCGGTGAGATTATTTTGACGGTCAAAGAGAAATTCTTCATTAAAAAAAGAGAGCACGTTTTGCTAAGAAATTAATAATGCCTCATCTCTATGAAGCTGGTGGATGTTCTAACACTCGCAAAGATGGAGTAAGCCTTCATAAATGGCCTTAAGATCCCAACTTTGCTTGGCTGTAAACGAATGCTGTCAATTAAAAGCATTCTGATTTTCTTAACCCGACGACCTCTACCCGACTTTACAGTGTTCACTTTACTGCCGATTCCTTTGAAGCACAATCGGTGATCGCACAGTTTCTGGGTTTAAAATGCCTTGAAAAGCATTTTAAAACCCAACGCCGTAAGAAGCCAAGACGAGAAAACGACAATAACGACTGAGTCCTCATCGCACTTGTGCCGGACCATCCAAAGAGAAGCCGTTAATAAGAGCTTTTAGGAAACAAGAAGCTGCTAGGGTATGTTTATTTGAGAAGGAATTAAGACCTGTCATTACAATGTAAAGCGATGCGGGAAAACTAGCAAAACATATATAATTATTCTGTCTTGATATTTTTTAAGTTCTTCGCTGAACGTGAAAAGGAGGAAACGTTCCTCTTCCGGTGAAAACGAAGAATAATTTTGTAAAGCTAAACTAGTGAGCAGCACTTTTACGAATTTAAGTTTTTAAAACTGATTTATTTCTCCTAGAGTTTTGTCCGACTATCCCAGACTTCATCAGGGAGTTTTACGGTCACTCTCATCAGATTTTGACCGCCTCGATAAGCAGACTGCAATCAATGCATTCAAATCAAGATTTAAGATTAGCAATTTCCCTTTTTCATCCTGAAAGCTGTATCGCACAGTATTGATATTTTTAAAACAAACTGTCAAGCAAATCATAAAATGTTGTGAAAGTTTTTATAGCTGTGAAACTTTTGTAATCGCAATGTTCACTTCTCTGTTTATATTACTTGAGCAATAAATGCAGGGAAAATTCAGATGTTAACTCATTGTCTTCAGCTTTATTTTAAGTATTTTTGACCACGCAACTTTAAAAAATTATAATTATCTCTGCTGTTGTTTACAGTTCCATATAAAGCTATACCTCATTGGAAAGGGCAAAAGGGATTATGCAAATGAGGTCAGAGCTAATTAGCATAGTGAAACTTGAGGTTTGAGCATCACCTCATGGCTCGATGTTTACTTTCGAAAGCCGCTTTATTTTTTAGTTTCTCGGCAAGATATCAAGTTTAAAAAAAGAAAACATGAATTCACTGATAGAAGTTATCAAAATAAGCAAGGCTTTGAAGGCAAAAAGCTCAGTGGGACGGATTTCACTGCGTTTCAACAGAATGTGTGCCAGACTTTGGCCTACTCAGCGAATTTGAAGCAAAGATTCTTACTGTTTTCTTACGTCAATTCTCACATTTGTTGGGCCTATAATCTTTTTAGAATCCTTCAAAATAATTTACTTGACTTGTATTTGGTTGAAATTCGTCGATACAAGCTTTCATTCTTCGCAAAAGCCATCACAAATACTTTCCCCGTCGGACCGACACTTTTTAAGTTTCTGAAAAATTGTTGTGTGTAGCTCAAAACACGATGGGGGATGAAACTAAGCACATAATTGGTTAAATCTATTAACTTCCTGTGGGCCAAATTTGGAGGCAATCGGAAGTAACGCAAATTTTTGCGAGTGTTTTTCGTCATTGTACGAATTCGTACGAAATTAAAGGGCCCAAAGACAATGAGTTAATCTTTGATCAATCTTCACAGTTAAAGAGTGTAGATTAAGTAAATCACTGAAGTAGTTAGTCAGTAGAAAAAAAAGAGATTGAAACAATGCTTAAAATGACAAAACATGCTGATACAATATTACCTCTTATCAAGGTTTCTTGTTTACAATAATTCTATTACATTTTATACATCAATGAATCTCAAGAAAATCCCAACAGACTATTGATGTCACAATTAAATCCCAATTTCCATTATAGACTGTAAAAGTTTTAAAGATACGTTCAATAACTTAGCTAGTCCAGGATTGTTTATATATGTCAAGTAATTTATTGTAATATTATACATCGTAAAGCGCTTAGGATAAGTAGTGATTTTGCGCTATAGAAATAAATTATTATTATGTTCACTCGTCTGGAAAGCGAAATCCCTAAACTAAAAAGTCGCCTTCGTGACCTGGGGGAGGAAAGTGCACTCGGATGCAACAAACAGCACACGAAGGCAGGGGGTCTTATGGGAAAAGAAGTGAGAGTGGTCAACACCACCTCACCAGTTGCCTGTACCCTATTTGACTATTTTGTTTATGCTGTGGGCCTTTGTAAGGGTCCCTGTATTGTTGTTTGTACTGGTACCATGCCATTGGAGAAACCAACAATTCAACTGTAAATTAACAGCTTGGAAACCCGGGTGCTGTGTTTTACACATGGGCGACTCGGCCTGTCCTTCTGCCTCGACCGCTTCGTTGTTTTTAGCCACAACGCAGTCATTTTCTGAGCAGCAAATGCACTCTTCAACTCGATTGAGTCTGACAGATTCCACACTTACACTCAAAATTTCGAATAGAAATAAACACAGATGATGGCTTATTTGTTAACACCACGAAAACACTTCCAACACCGTGGGAAATATTTGAAGTCAAATAGTAATACACATGAAAACTGACTACAAGTAAATATTCCATCACAAGAAATATTACAAGGAAATTTTACTGTTATCTTTTTTATTGTTACTCATTCGCCAATTAAATCTTGTTACAAAATTGTAGTTTGCAACGAAGAGAGCTTGCCACACAATATTTATATTCGCTTACCAGTCTGTGTTTTGCTATTGCTAGAATTGCTCCTCATCGGACTCGTTTGTGGAGTCCGTACCTGAGCTAGTTTCACTGTCATACGGCTAAACCAGGTTCGGCTGCATTCCCTCACAGTCTGCTAATGTTGTTTCTTCAGTAAAATCGATATCTCTGTCTTGCGAAGAATAAGAAGGAGAAGAACTGTGAGAATCCCCAGAATCTATTATTGCGTGTTGTCTACTAAGGATCTTGAGTTCTCCTTTCTACGTCATAGCACATGACCACAGAAAATAGACTGCTTTACTTCCGGTCATCGAATTGGGGTGATATTTCGCTTTTTCCATCGTGATTTTGATCTTTTCAAAAGGCTTTCTTCACTTTTTTCGTCTTTTGATTGTTATTTTAGTGCAAATGCCACATTTTAAGCAAATGTTTATATGTGGTCTAGAGTATCCCTTTAAGGTGCAATTTCAATCACCTCCAATTATAAGGGATGATAAGTGGGATTTGTCTATTAGCCAGTTATTAGCTTGACTTGCAGAGTTACGCAGCCTCAAATGCAGTCTTGACCACTGTTTGAGAAATGTCAAATCTGTCTTGAGGAGTGAACCGCAAAAAATGCAGGAAAAAATACTTTGCAACTCTTTTCTCCGCTAAACACAACAAGAATGTTTACTGTAGCTGACGTGACATCAGCCATGCAGCTTTTGTTTCTCAAGGAATAAAAAAGGAATCTGATGATTCTTACTTGCTTAGCAAAATAGAGCAATATTCAAATGTTGATGTGCAATATTATTGCGAACCCAGAGCGCTTTGAATGGGCATGTAATTTCTATTTTGGAATGAAATCACGTGTTAACATTCGAATAGGCGTGCAGTACTTTGATCAAAATCGAAAGCCACATTATATTTTCATGAATTGATCCGAATGAAGATCTTGATTCTCCGGCAGAGAGTCGGCTGAATTACTCTTTGTGACCCCTAATTATAAATGTGTTTCATTTTCTGTTGATGTTTTGATCTCGAAATATTCCTTCAGTACAGTCGTGATGCCAATGTGTCACATTGTCACGTCAACCGTGTGGAACTGACCAATGAGGTATCGCATCTTGTCCCTTGTCTTGTGACAGTCACAAAAACAACTTGTTGCCTTTGCAATCAAAACATTCCTTAATCCAAACAAATGACAAACAAAGGAAAACAAAACCTAAAGAAATATAAATCAAGGATAAAACGAACAGCGTTAAAATCCGAAATACTTCACTGCTTTTTTCTTAATTTCGCCGATTTATTCTATTCTTGTTGCACTTTGAAATTGAAAATCGGTCGTTCATGACTCGGCGCACTGTAGTTTAAAAAAAAGCGCTGCAAAAGCGAAAATAATGCAATATAAATGAATAGTGGATGAAATATTTAATGCTCGAGGTCAAGAATTTGTAAATAAGCTTTATATACGCGATCACGAACAAGGTAATGTGGGTTTTTTGTTTTGTTTACTACATGTAGTGTGCATAACCAAACCAACACGCGGTATGTGTGTCGCCGCTACGCTTGGCACTGTTATTTAATCTCATGAGTTTTCCCTGGGAACAGAGCTTGCCGCTTTTTCAAGATCAGGTAACAACACAGATTTAATAAAAAAATCGTTCAAGCAGGAAATCTGACACAAAAGAAGAGTTTCTCACCTACTTCAAAGGGTTTGTGCTTTTTGGAAATCGCTGCATTTTCAGTGAAAAATCAACAATAAGCAAGAACAATAGCTTGAATAGAAATTATGAATGCTCAACGACCCCAAACTTTGGGAAACACATTTATATCGGCTTGAAGTTGTCATACTGTATCTACAGTGTACATGGGAGCTAGAGTTTTAGATACAATGCCTGCTTTTTGAATTAACTCAAATGAACTGATCTTACAAATAAGAACCTATTTCAAATGTCTGGCTGAATGGTTTATAATGGGGGTCTAATCTCTAAATTTCAGCCTGTAGGTTCTTAATTAACTAGGTTATTATAAGCGGGTATTTACTGTATTCAGGTTTAATTTCACTAAACAAAAATGGATCCTGTTTAGGCCTTTCCAAGTGGCAACAGAAAAATTAAATAAATCAACAGCTGCCACTGTGATTGAAATTCACCATTTCAAACTCCTCCCACAATACATTTATAGCGGAGCACTTGCCGGGCCAAAGGCCCGGCTGCGCAGCCCCATACTCATAGAACCCATGCACGTCATTTTTCATGGTCATGGCTAGCGGAATGTTTCACGGGCGCGTATGTCCGTCCGCACCACACCATCGGGCATGGCTAGCTCACGGGCGCGTATGTCATCTGAAAACATGCGCGTATGACGCCACACATGCAGCTACACCGTTAGCTCGGTAAACACTTTAAAAGTTGGATCTTTCGCAGTGTTTAGCAGAGCAGTAAAGTCGTTATTTCCCTGGATTTTTTCGTGGTTTGCTACTCAAGACAGGGATCTACTAATTAAGGGATACTCAGAAGCCGCTTCAGTGGAAAAAGAAGAGCTTTTACGGATAAAATCTTGCTTCGAGGAACCCTCGTACGTTTTTATCAATGCAGGGAGATGCCTTGTTTTTATTAAGGATTTCAGAACCGAAGAAGCGGAGTTTTAATGAATTTCCAAGCAGTCATGCGACTTAAAGGTAAAATAAATCACATTTTTCGATGGGAATTTATGTTGATATTTATATTTTCCTTTGTGTTCTCTTAAGTTTTGAAGACATGTTTATGAAACATGCTCAAATTAAGTTGTGTTGTTACCTTGAATTTCATCGAGGACAGCTCTGCCTTGATGCGCTATATTAAATGGTACATGTTTTGCTTTTAAACATAAACTAATGGAAATTTGAATAAAATTTTTCAAAAGAAGACTGTGTTGTCCATTTTTATGTGCTTGTTCATTCATTACATAGATTGAAAACCGATTTTATGAAACAAAACAAGACCAGGGCTGTCATTAAGATTTGAGACAGGCGTTGCTCTGATCTTAACAATTTAACCTATGACAGGCAAGATCACCCGTAACATCAAGGTCTCATCAAGTGCACTCACCCATAACAGATGCTACGGGTGATGGCCCTTAAAGACAGCCCTGAAGACTTAGATCTTCTGTCTTCACTCGCGTCGCCTTATGCAAATATGTTTGTGTATTTTTGCAATTTTGGTTTCCAAATCAGTTTCTCAGGCAATTTTTGACAAACAAAAACTGTATTTTATTCGGAAAGTAGTCGTACTAGTTATTCTAGACAGAGAAAAGTTGTTTTTGTGAACTTTTGTACGGCCTAAATGTACTGTGCAGACGGTCGGGTAATACTGTTTTTGAGAATTGCTAAAATTGAAAAATAGCCCGGTCGTCAATCTTAATTCTTGTGCTTCCGACCTTTCACCTTAGTTAAGCTTGTTCAAAGTGCGACGCTATTAGGCTATGCCTATCTATATGTTAGGAGATGAACCAGTTTAATACAAAATTTGCGCGGGGAGGGTTACACAAGGAAGCGATTGCAGAATACACCGCAACTCCTGACTTCATGCAAATTTTCCATGTGACAAGTCACTCGGATTCCGAAAGCCTATAAACACTGCCAAAAAAAAACTTAAACTAAACTTGAAAACAGTTTTGAAAACATAAATAGTCGTTATTTTAACTGAGCCAACCAAATGAGGCTGACTTACCTTGTACCTTTCTCTGCAAGCGGCGATTTTGCACGAATTTTGCCCACGCGTCTAAAAATTCCAACTTTCAAATCACCTTTTTCTGTTCGGAGCCTAGAAAGAAATAGAACAAAACACAAACTCAGAGCCAGGCTGAAACTCTAAAGAACGCCTAGAAATAGAACAAAACACAAACACAAACTCAGAGCTAGGCTGAAACTCTAAAAAAAGCTCTAATCAACAAGCGAACGTTCTAAAGCATCTCATAAACAGTTGAAGCGGGTAGGAAACATCGTCTGTTTGTCGTTGCACGTTGCGTAAAGTCCCTAGATATTAAATGACGTGAAATTTCATTTCTAAATACTTAAATTAATTATTTTGTGAAAAAGAAATACGATTTATATACCTGAAGTAGACCAATAAATAGGTAAACCTATTTGCCAAACGTCCATTGACTCCATTCCGTTCGATTGCGCGACAACACCTTCGACCCTTCAACATAAATTCCGTGGGAGGGTGTCCTGTTTCGAGCGCCGCCATTTTAAATACCGAGAAGACCCTGGGAACGAGCATGTGACATTCTCGTCCCTGGGAGCTCGGTCGGCACCAGGGCGCTAAAAAGAATGGGCGGTGCAACGCGCCCACAGCGCTTGGGCGATGTGTGATGCGGAGAGAGACTAGGGCCGAGCGCCCTCGAGAGAGCCGGAGTTAAAAAAATGGCGGCAAATGGAGATCGATGGCTGATGAAGAAAAGGGATCGCTGCAAGAAAACGGTACATGATATCCACTTAATGTTTTCGACATGAAGATTTCAATGTATTTTCAAAGCTGTAGGCGAGAAAGAACGGGTTTTATACTGTAACATTTACCGCGAATTATTTGAAATAAAACGAACTTGTTAGAAATGCGTTACGCAAAATGTTTGCTCTCAAAAACTAAAACATTAATTCCCTGCGAACTATGACAGTAAACGGCTAAATGTTAAGAGTATAGATAGAGGACCTTTTGCTCTTTCATCCGTGTAAATTTCGTTTTGAACTTTTTTGAACTTTTTTAGTTACATGCTATAGAATTAGGGTGGTTGTTCTGTGATGCGATTAATATTGAGACTGACTAGCTGTGGAAGCATATTTTTGTTTAAAAAAACTTCATGTGTCCTATTCAGGCACTACTAAAGCATTGAATGATAGGTTTGATCAAATGAAGGCCCCAAAACACTAAAAACGTTTCATCGATAAAGTGTAAATTGTTGAAACATGCAGTGATTATAGTTATTGATAGCAGTGTAAATTAAAGTGGTTGGGTCTCTGATCCTGATGGCATAATGTACTGTACTGCATTATAAAATCTGAGGCAATTTTAAAAGCGGATTTTCTGCTTCCAGTCACACAGTTATTTAGCCATTTTTTAAAGACCTGTGAAATAATAAATATCAGTGTGCTGTGATACTGAGCGGTAGGACATTAATACATTCCCAACATAATTTTTATGACAGACAACACTTACAAATGATTAAATTCAGCAATGGTTAAACCATTATCTGCATAGGATATGTTTGTGGATTTAAAGATAAACAGATGTGCAGAACATAAGAAGAACAACAGAAAGGAAAGGGGCCATATTGTATTGTGTCAGACGTCTAACATACATGCACTTTGTTATAGCAACATCTATAGGGACAGGGACATCTCTTTATGGTCCTTTATATCTGATGTGGATATTTTGTGATAAGATGAGATGTTCTTACCCTGTCAACCTTTTTAACTATTTAACAATGCCAGGGCCATAGCCAGTATGAGGCAAACCAAGGCACTTGCCTCAGTAATGATCCCAGTGTTTTGTTTAAACGCAGTCATCATAAAGACCCTAAATAGCTAAATGGGGAATTTAACCATGGATATTGCCTCAGTCTTTATTTTTTTTTCTGGCTACGGCCCTGAATGCTACATCCTGAAGGAAGGGTGGTGGCTGTTCGGGGCTGTACTTCAGAGTTTAAAAGTGAGTAATAATAAAAAAGGATCAAAACAAAACCCCTAAAATCTCATGCCTTTTCAGTATAATGTCCAATGTTGCAAATGGCATATATCAAAAACTAATTTTAATCAATATAACCCCTCTCCCCTAAAAAAATAGAACTGATATAGGAATTTCAAACACAAAAAGTTGTTTTGCATCTCCCAGTCACTTTATATCTATTTGATTATTCCCCCTTAAACCCTCACTCCCCCCCCCCCCCCCCTCCCTCTCCTGGGTCCCATAAGAATCGCTTAAGTTTTTTTTTTTTTTTTATTTACTCCATTTTTTTATTATGCTTAATAAGTTTATTTACAGTGAGATGTTTACATATTGAAAGGTATTGAATTAAGTTGTAAAGAGAGTACCATTTACTTAATACTTTTGAAATAATGATTTTAATTTGATATTATTTTAGTCTCGATCTCTTCCTTTCATTTGAATGACCAGCCAAAATAATCAGGAAACTGAAGGAAAGATCAGTTTGCTTTGGGCTTTGGGAATATCACAAGGAAATGTCACATATCGCTTTATACAACACTGATATTTAATTAATTAAGATGTACCATACTTAATGAATGACCTGTCAAATGGAAACTAAAGGGTAATGTTTGCTCCAGGACAATGGGAATACAGTATCACAAAAGGAAACATATAGCTTGTATATATGACACTGACATTTATTTATCAATCTATATTTAATATATCAACAGTTATTGTTGTTGAAGATATGTTCCACATAACTAAAACAATGTCAGGAACCTCTGTATTCATTCCTTAATAAAGGTAATCAAAATGGGTCTAGCAGCTTATTAACAAAAGCATCAGCTCTATCATTTTAATGTAGTTGATTAAAATTAACTATACAATATCTTGCTTCACCTGGTTAGACTAGAAAAATTCAATTCCCTTATTTTTGAACCATTGAAGCAATCAGCAAGACAGATTTGACAAAACGAAGGCACCGAAACAGGCAAAATTATTTATTGATGAAGTATTACTTATAAATGATTAAAAGCAGTGGCCCAATAACCCCTCAAAACAACTTCCTTTAGTCAAAAGCTTGAAACTCAAAAAGTTCAAAAAAGTTCAAGATGACATTTACCCAAATGAAAGAGTGATAGATCCTCTATGATCGGCGAATGCAGCCGTCTGCTGCCATAGTTCGTTATAAATTTTACAGTATAAAACCCATTCATTATCGCCTACAGCTTAAAAAATACATTGAAATATTCATTTCGGAGTGGAAATCTGGTACTGTTTTCTTTACACTGCTATCAATAACTATAATCACTGCATGTTTCAACAATATTACACTTTATCAATGAAACGCTTTTAGTGTTTGGGGGCCTTCATTTGATCAAACCTATCATTCAATGCTTTAGCAGTGCTTGAATAGGACACATGAAGTATTTTTAAACAAAAATATGCTTCCACAGCTAGTCAGTCTCAAATATATTAATCGCATCACAGAACAACCACCTTAATTCTATAGCATGTTCAAAAGTTCAAAAAAGTTCAAAACGAAATTTACACGGATGAAAGAGCAAAAGGTCCTCTATCTATACTCTTAACGTTTAGCCGTTTACTGTCATAGTTCGCAGGGAATTAATGTTTTAGTTTTTGAGTGCAAACATTTTGCGTAACGCATTTCTAACAAGCTCGTTTTATTTCAAATAATTCGCGATAAATGTTACAGTATAAAACCCGTTCTTTCTCGCCTACAGCTTTGAAAATACACTGAAATCTTCATGTCTAAAACATTAAGTGGATATCATGTACCGTTTTCTTGCAGCGATCCCTTTTCTTCATCAGCTATCGATCTCCATTTGCCGCCATTTTTTAACTCCGGCTCTCTCGAGGGCGCTCGGCCCAGTCTCTCTCCGCATCACACATCGCCCAAGCGCTGTGGGCGCGTTGCACCGCCCATTCTTTTCAGCGCCCTGGTCGGCACTCGATAACATCCGTCCATTCGTCCAAAACCCTCTCTGATCTTCGGGTTGTTTCGTAAACTTGTGACGTCACGCTAACTCGGGTTTAACATGTAATGTAATGTAATGTAAAACCTTTATTTAGACACAGCAGACACGATAAGTGATTAAAGCTGTACAGCTTGTGGGGTCGTGTATAACTGAACTATGAAAGTAGGGTTTTCCGATTTACTGGAAATGGAAAAAACTTTTCCGCTATTTGCATAAGAACAATCCCTTTTTACACGCATTGTACCTAGCATGGCCTTTGTGTTTGGCACGGTCTCGGCAATATCATCCAAACGCGATATTCGTTAAGTGAGAATTATTTGAAGGATACGGTATACAAAAGCCGGTTTGTTACCACACGTGCGCCCAATAAGGCACTTCAAATTTACCATGATACTCATGTTTTCCTTCAAAATTTGGCACAAGCATTGTTTTCAATTTCCAATTGAGTCCCAAGAGAAATTGCTCATGCAAAATTTTGGGAGGTCAACAAGGCAAGTTTTATAGTAAATTTCAATTGGCCGGCTTTGCTGCGGACATTTTTCTCAGTAAAGGGTATCTCTTATCAGATGTTTCAGTGAATGTTAATTATGGCATGTTCAGGGCACGATGCAATTTAACAGGTGAACAACAAAAGAATTCCCCCACACACACACACAGCATCTATGGGGGATTTGTTGGCGTGATTGCCGAAGGAGCATAATTTTCAACAATTTCTTTATTAGCAATCCCCTTAAAATTATAACTATACTTCACTCTTCCTGCGGTCTTGTCGACAAAATACAGCCAAGTCTTTAAAATATGCATTGCCGGTAACTTTACAGTAACAGGAAACAGTAATTAAATTACAATACTATTCAGTTTACTAAACGTTTAATAAATCTCTTTTTACGATTAGAAAGAAATCCACAGGTCATAACAACATATGGCAAAAAAGGCCTTTGGTGTCTGAACGTTGAAGATATACAATTGTATATTTTTGTAAAACCAATTACATGCTCAATTTCGGCCCTAAATGATCTGAGAACCCTATTTTCTCTACGCTGTCGCCTGTTGTGTGGGACTCTCCATGGTGTTATACGAGGTAATCTGGCGGGATATCCTCCATCAGCTGCCAGCCTGGCTCTTCCTGGCAATGAAAACGGCCGCACCCCTACTCTAGGAATCATCCGGAATGTTTGGGCATCATTTAGGTGTCCTGGAAATCTGCGAATGTCATTTAAAATAATAACATTAAAGAAAAAGGCAACTTATATTATATAATTTATTTTTTTTGTGGTAGTGATGGTGTGTGTATGTTGGGGGTGTGTGGGGGGTGATCGTAACTTACCCGGTAACAAGCATAACTATAATTCCATCTGAATCCGCAATAACTTGTGAGGCCATGAAGTGACACTTCTTGTCACCCCGATAGTAATCGGCCTGTATCCGACCTGAAGGGCGTCTGATTCTGTGCACAGTGGCGTCAATCATGCCAACCAAATTCGGATAATGAGGATGCCTATCCAGAAATTCATTCCACTTTCCGACGTTGTGCCAGCTAATATACTGACGGTAGTTTGCGAAAATAATCGGAACTATGTGATAAATTTCTTCTGCAACTGTGCTTTTACTGATATTGAAAATATAACCAAGAACATGTAGTTTTAGGTATTGGCGAAGCCACATCATGACAAGAAGCACTCGATTTTTCACATCCAGTAGACATCGGCGCCTTCTGTTAGATGTCGGTACTCGTGGAAAATGTCTTGGGGCTTCAACATAAATCCTTATTCTGTTCACCAGTACCGATAGGGTTATCGGGGTCTCTCCAGTGGCGTACCAAAAGATATGTGGGTTTCGTTCAAGTATAATCCATACATCTCTACCCTGATTTTTTAACCCATGAAATTCCGGGAATAGCCTGTGTATCAGAGTTTGCTTTCTCAGGTCGGATAATGCCAGTAAAATAATTATGAGGTTACTTGTGACTAAATTAATGAAAGCTGGCGGTGGAATAATTTCCTCCCAGTTTGGCAATAGTTCTGTTACCCGTAGGAAAAATATGATGCTTGACCATAAAGTGGTCAGAAAAGTCAGTGGCAGAGGTGGAAGTCCATCCATGCTATAGAAGAGCACTTGAAACAGCAGTGATCCTTTGCAATTGAAAAATGTCGACAGATTCAGGATTTGACTAATTTGATTTGATTAGATAAACAAATGCCATGCCGAGCGTTTTTCGGCGAGCTAACACTAAATAGTAGTGGGCGTGTTGGGAATTCAAGGCGTGGATGATACAAAACAAAGAAATCAATTTCGGCTTATTTGGTTCTTGTTTCCCTTTATATGTATGCTAAGTTTGCCAATTCGGTTTTTCGGCGAAGCTTTATCTCATATAAATATTTATCTAATTTTCTCATTTCTGCGAGGATAGAAGGTGTGACAAATGAGCTTTTTCTCACGAGCACGAGTCTCAGGTTGGTGAAACGACCAAGGCAACAAATAGTGGGCGTGGTTCAAAACAAAGGAACCGATAACAGCTTTCTTTGTTTCGTTTTGCTATTACTATTATATTGTTTTCATATATATACTCTTAGTTTGGGCATAGGTTTGCGGACTAACTTATTTCTGAGTTTTCCAAGATGAATGAAAAAGGGCTAGGTCAAAATATATTTTGGAACGCCGCTATGAGTGGAAAACGAGAATTTAGTTTTATCGACTGAGTCGATAAGGTAAATTGACCACCGTAAAAAGATTCAAATAGCTGACGTTTCGAGCGCTAGCCCTTCGTCGGAGCGAATCAAGGAATTGTGGGTAGTGTGTGGTTTTATATAAAACCACACACTACCCACAATTCCTTGATTCGCTCCGACGAAGGGCTAGCGCTCGAAACGTCAGCTATTTGAATCTTTTTACGGTGGTCAATTTACCTTATCGACTCAGTCGATAAAACTAAATTCTCGTGTTTCATCCCCCCACCGACGCAGCACCACAGTTTCTCTAGAAACTAACCCCATTCATATGAGTGGAAAAGTCGTGTTTCCACAACAGACAAATGAAGCCTCTACAAGCCACTACACTTCTGTAGCACCATCTGGCCGAACACGAAAGCCAAATCGCCTCCGATACTCTCCCGTGGAGGATAGCATCATTTAACAGGCAGTTGATATCCACGGGAGAAATTGGCGGGATGTCTTAAAGTTCATGAAAGAACACCACGAGGTTCTGGGAAAAGAAGTCGGCGCGAAATACAGAGAGATCGTCCCGGCGGATAGGAAAGCGCAAGAACGAATAAGAGAGCGAGTCGCATTTCTTCAAGAAAACACGGTAAAACTGATGGCAGGTATGTAGCCCAACGCCGTTTCAAAATGAATTAATTAACCATGGACAAAGAAATCCCGAATTTTCTCATAAATTTTGCTGTTTTTTTTTATTCTTTTTACAGTAAAAAATCCCTCGGCAAAAGAAACGAGAGTGAGTTCATCAGTGGAGACTCGTCAGAAGGTGCAGCGACTGACAGTTCCGAAATTGATACGGAGATAAAGGAGGTGGTGCAAAGGATGACCGACAAGGAAAAGAGACACCTGCTGACAAGTTCTGCTCAACCAGGCGGGCCTGAATCGACAGCCCAGGAACAAGGCGATGTTCTTGCCGCCATAAGGGCTGCTTGAAAAAAAGAAAAGGAGGACTCTGGGTATGTTTATATTTTCGAGTTTGTTATTAAAATTGTCGCGGCTCTATACGAACAAAGAATTAAGAGATAAATAAACCCCGAATAGGAGGAGCATAGGCCTATTTATAGTTAACCTGCGATCAGGCGTTCTTTTTTTTGAGGGAGGGAGGGCATGATCTCAGGTTAATTTATAGTGCGCTCGGCACTCGGCGCGTTCTTCAAATTATCTGTTTGTCTGTTGTCGGCTACATAGCAAATCACTTAATGACTGATCCCGCGGGAAAAGGTTAATCTTGTTTATCTCGAAACTCTATGTTTTCCTCGAATTCATCTCGGGGAACGCGGAACATTTAGATTGGTTCTCGGGAAAAGAAAATTAACTTTTTTTTCTGAATCTCTACAGGAGAAACGTAAAGAGGAGAAAGACAGCCAGTGGTGGACGCCAAAAAATGCTGGACAACGTGCTGGGTCAGCTACCAGCGCTAATGGAGACAGCCAACCGTGCCGCAGAAGCTCACATTAAAGCCTCAAAAAAATGGGAAAAGAAAAATGACTTGACTGCCGAGATGAAAGCCAGAGTAGTGACTGAACTTAGCCATTCATGTACAGAAGAAGGAAATTGGAAAATTAAAATACGTTTTCCCTGAATTTTTTCGTTATTTTGCTTTGTTGCTTGACGCATCATTATACCCATGACTGATTACCAAACAAATATCCCACCGATGTTTTTTATTTCTTTAATATAGTTCTACATGCTGTATCGCGCATTTTGTTTTGCATTTTACACCAGTACAGTAATATGTACTTACTGTGTGCCCCCCTCCCCACTCCCCTACACGAGCAAAATAAGTTCTATAAATTACGCAATTGTTGGTAGTGACCTTACACATGTTTACACTTCATCGTGGATAAAATCTTGGGAATAAAAAACATACTCTGGCATGTTTGATCATGGCGCGGCGGTGAAATTCAAAGGATGCTCTCTTCGCGTGCATGTTTATTGATTGTATTGCATTGTTTATTGATTGTAAAAAAGTATTACTAAAGCTCAAAAGAGACGTTAAAAAAACAATTTCGGAAAAGATTTTTCCGAACAATGAACATTTCCAGTAAATCGGAAAACCCTAGTATAACAAAAAGATAAAATATGTAAATATGTGTTAAAATTTATACCTAGCTATATAATAACAAAAATATTTATTTAAAAGTTAAAATTAAATACAATGTAGTTAAAAAAGTTAAGAAAATTCGACTGATATTCATATAGCATTAGTAATTTTTATAGTGGCAAAGTATTGTTAGAAATATACAAAGTCATCATTGTGCTTGGGCTTGCACTGGTTTGAGCCTGTAGTGTTGAATTTGAAGCTAAGGAATTCAGCCGATTTTAAAAGACGGTTATTAAACATGACGACCCACGGCGCGACTAATTCTTGAGTTCTGTTACGAATCCGTTGTCGGTCTTCTTCCTTGCTTGATTGAGATATACTTAACAAACGTGGCGCCTATTCAGCGATCATTTTATTTTGCTCAGCGTGGATCGCGAAAGTATTGTTTTTCGTCTTAAAATCAAACAATTTGTTGTTCCTAAAAATGTTTGTTGAATCAATAGATAATATATAGAACCATTGAAGAAATACACTGCCTTGTTGGTCGCTTTTGTCTTTGGATCGAGAATCCAGTCAAATGCAACGCACGCGCAGTTGACCAAAAAATTGTGACTGGATGTTTTAGCGACTTTCCTCGGAAACGTGCTGATTTCTACGGAACCACTCATTAGAATTTCACGAAATGTGGCACAATAATATTTCCGAATATGCCGAACTCGCCTACCATCAAAAATTTGAAATCTAACAGAGGAGAATTTTACAAAACGTAAACATATTAAACCACAAATTACGGAAGATCCCTCTGTCAAAATTACATGAGACCAGTGTTAACATACATATATTTTTACGAGTTTACTGGAGACAAATGATGGACAAAATCTAATGACTAGATTTTCTGAAAATAAACGAAACCAAATATTGCATGCTGATTTACAATCCACCGTGTTGCCATGGCAACACCCTAAAAGCTCAACAAAATTGTCAAAATATATAGCTTGTTGCTTAATTGTATGCCTCACCAATTTTGGGTGCCCAGACGTTAGTGGTTTTAAAATGACAATGAATGACGCATATAGGTACAGTGAAACTGTGTCCAGCCACCTTAATCGAGCTGCTACTATTTCTCGTTGGTAAGAATATTATTTTGATGTCTGCGACCGAGTTTTGCTGTGGTAACTAAGAGAGCAATTCAGCGTGAACGAAACTCGACACTGAAAGTACTCAATAACATCCCTCGAATGGCCCTTTGGGACCTTCATGTATAATGTTATGAACGAGAAATTAAAATATTAATAAACAGCTGCCCTGTTGTTCAACTTTGTTTTTAAAAACAACTTTAACTTGCAAGGCTGATCAGACAGCTGAATTCGTTCGATTCCTTTTAATAGTATTTGCCCAATGGGTATATCAGGTATATTACTTTGAAATCTTAAATGCTTAAAATCGGTCTGCTTTGTTTGCCTGTCAATGTCAAGAACAGGTCACGTGACCTAACAAAAAGCTTTTAAAATAACTCCCAACAGAAGTACAAAGGCTATTCTATGTTAGACTTTTTAGGGGTAATATTATGACGCCAGACACGTTTTGATTTTATTTCGTTAAATGTGCCCATTTTAAAAAAGAGTGAAACCGTCAAGCAAAACTGAATTTGAATGAAAAGCTCGATCTATTTATTGCCGAGGAGTTAGTGAGAGCTATTTGCAGGAGGAGGAGGAAACTTTCTGTGGTAATTTAATGATAATTTCTGAGACCTATGGAATGTTTTGACCGTTTATATTTCAAAAATGTAGTAAATAAATTTTTAAAAAAAACATGAAAAAAACACGTGTTAAAAATGTTTCAGCGATTCATTCAAGATCGAACAGTTTAATTTGTTTGAAATTTTCCCATTTAGGGTGCAAGACTGTGTAGATTATAGCGCATTTATTCGCTTATCGCGGGTAGCCCCAAAATAGAAAGATAATTTGGAAAAACTGTTTTTCGCCATGTTTGTTTACCGTTGTTATGGAAACGCTGATTAGCATAAAAACAGCATCGCTCAAAACTTTCATCCAAGTCTAGCAACAGGTATCAAATTCAGATTTATTGAGCTAAAGTAAGATTATGTATAAGCGCATTCAAAAAGGGAAGTGTGACCCAAAAATAACTACTTGGAGCCACCTTAAAACAAAACATTGAAACGTGGTTTCTTTATTTCTCGTTTTTCTTAAGGACTGTGATTTTTAATTCAAGAAGAGGCGTTTCCTTTCTCAAAACACCAAGAAAATGGGCTGTGCAGCACAAATTAAGCTGAGGGAAGTCATCATGTTGCCTGATTACAAGGTAAGAAAAACGTTTACTGAGCTCGCTCATCACCTCGTCATTCGATAATAATGACTGTTTACGCGTTATAATTTCTTTCTAGATTGAACAAGACTCCGAAAAAAGACAAAGGTCAGCTTCCGAAAAATTGAGAAAAGACCTAGCGAGTGGAAAAGTAAACTGGAACCGCGTTATCTTCGTTCAATTGCCCGCTCAAAATGAGCACCAGAACCACCTTATTGGTGATGTAAGTGAACGCATAAATAAACAGGATACGCATAATTAAACGAGGTTTTGATTAATTTAGGGGAGATATGATCCATCCAAAATACTGTGATCCCTATAATTACCGTACAGTATCATAAAAGTAACTTAGCACAGGAAAACAAGAAAGAAACCTCAGGAAAATTGTCTACAATAGCTCCCACAGGACAACATCATCGGACACCAGGGGCAGATAGTCAGGGCGGGAGGAAGATAAAACGGGCAAAATACGAGCGATTATCTGCCCCTTGGAGGTGAGAAAATGCGAAATAAGAAACAATATACAATACTGTATTTGAACCAACCTAACGTTTTATTTTTAGGCTGGGGGAATTTCACAACCTGTGGACTTGCCGAATACTTAGACGCATAGAAGAATTGGTGGCAGAGGGCATGACCGATGTTTATGAAATGCGTCGGCACATCAGGATCTACGTTAACACCCTATTCCACGGAAACACTCCAGCTATCACCAACCGGCGGTTTGCCCCCAAACTCTTAGACTTGCGGAACCAAATGTACAAAGCCACCATAAAGTACAGATTGCGTCGAATCGACCAGGCGAATGTTGTGAGCAAGGTTAACGAATGGAAATCCTGTAATAAGGAGGAAAGACGTTTCTTCAGACCGCACGTCGATAAAGACGAAGACGACATCAAGCAGATTAGCGAGGACAATGACGACGACGATGATGATGACGATGATGGTGGAAAAGAAGAAAACGTGTTTCTCGCAAAACACAAAACAAGCCATGATGGAAAAACGTTACTGCTTGTCCATCAGACGGCATGGCAGAAGCGTCTCCTCCAAGAGGTGATGTATACTTGCTAGATGCAACATACAAAACAACGAAGTACGCCCTTCCCTTGTTCTTTGTCGCTGTGAAGACAAATGTCGACTAGCAAATAGTAGCATCTTTTGTCACGGAAACAGAGACCACTGAGGCAATCACAGAAGCACTTGGTGTTCTTCGCGATTGGTACCCTGGTTGGTAGTGTCCCGGCTATTTCTTCACGGATCTCTGTGAAGATCAATTCAATTGAGATTACATTTAACGGTATGTTTAATTTAAAATGTCTTCGGATTCTCTTCAAGAAAAAGGAGCTGCAAACGCTGCCCACCTTTAAAGCACGTCTAAAAGAATTTTTTGTTAGTAAATATTACACTCTGTAAGACCTGTAACCTTAATCTATTAGTTCGTCCATATTGCTCTATTTCATTTTATTTGGCTAGTCTACCTTTAGTTCTGTGAGGAAACCTGATCTATAAAAGCCCTATGGTTTCTTTCAGGTTTCCTCGCCATCTACTTCCGTTAAATTTGTAATTCTACTACGTCATGTAACTGTGTGAAATGGCGAAATAAATAAATAATCAAATTATCAATTATTGTGGTGTTTGTATCTTACCTACCTCATTGGGTTGAAGAGTTGACTCGCCAAAAACGAGATCAACTACTTACCGAGATAAGAGGTGAGGTGAGTTCAGTTTGAGTTACCGTTTATTTCGTTTCTTTATTTAAAAAGTGGTTAATAGTAGAACAAGATCTTTTGTATAACGAAATACAGACTACAAGATAGTATGACGGAAAATAAAACCGTCTTTTCACATTTCAGGAATGATAAAGTAAAAATGTTACATTCCAAAGCTCTGTATTGTCTTTGTATTTTCCGAGTTCACACAATTTCAGATGTTTTAAAGTGCTACTGCGATCAAATTTTTTATTTCCTTTTTTTACATCTTCGTGTACAATTATACTTTCTTACTCGTCTTGCCAAATTTCAATCCATTACGAACATCAGAAGTCATTTTATTTTAACATTTATGTTCGAGAATTTACGGCCGCCATTAATCAACCGTGTTCCATGCTTGGTTGCGAAAGGGATAAAGTGACGTCAAAGGCTCAAACATACCTCACGGGTTGAAATTATAATAACAATAAGTATTGAAAATCACGCGAAAACGCAACAAAAACATTGGACTTGTTCTTCGTGCAATTTTCTATGCTCATTGTTATTATAATTTAAACCCGTGAGGTATGTTTGAGCCTTTGACGTCACTTTATCCTATTCGCAACCAGGCCTTGGAACAAGGTTGATTAATGGCGGCCGTAAATTCTCGGACATAAATGTTTAAATAAAATGACTTCTGATGTTCGTAATGGATTGAAATTTGGCAAGATAAGTAAGAAAGTCTAATTGTACACGAAGATGTAAAAATATGAAAATCAAAAATTTGATCGCAGTAGCACTTTAATGATTTTTGAACAAACTACAATGCACTTACAACGATAGAGTAATTTATGTGGCGATCTTAATCACACAATTGCTTGACAATTGTACACTGATTTGAAATAAAAGTTCTTTTTTTACAAGACAAGATGATTACTCTGACTCACATTTCATAAAAGCAGATTTCGTCCATTTAGCAGATGTAAGATAAACCTGTACCTGATAAGCACGTTTGACCCAAATTGCACGTGCAACTTTAAAGCGTGCAGTTTTTCGCCTTACCTTTAATCCAGAGAAAAATTAGCTCCCACCACTAGCACAACCTTTTGGTTAGAATCGAAAAATCTTAAAACAAAAACAAAGTCGAATTTCTTCTCCGTTATCTGTCCCATAGATTGAAAAAGTCCAAGAAATGTGCGAAAAGCCTTTTTTCTATCTTAAAATGCTTCCGGCTCCGGTATACACAAAATGGCCGATAAAATGCTATAAATCGGTCGGTACAAAGCATGGACTGCGGACTGGGTATAAAATATGGACTAGCGAATAAAACGCCGACGGGTGTAAAATAACGAGGACCAAAGCAGTGAACATAAAATATTGATTTGCATCGACAAATACCAAGAAAAGAAGAAACATGCAAAACTATTATCGAAACCGTTTTGTTTAGCGTGACTTGGCACCTGGGAAGTGTTTTCAAAAAAATAGATACCCGGCGGAAGTTTGAAATTCTCATACTGAGAATTCCACGAAATATCTCATTTAATTCTTCTGAGAATAGTCTATCTTTGTTTAGAAATGTGAAGCGATTTTATTCCATGCGCGATTTAGGGGTTACATAACACTTATTCTTTTGTTAAAACAGTAGGACACAAAAGAACGACCTTACAATAGAATACAGACCCAATACAATACCATACCATAGAAAATATTAGAATACATAACTTTACCAAATACAATGGAAGTGTATAATGTACAATGGAGCTGACACCCTAAATCGGGAATCATATAAGCGATTTCAGTGATATACTAAAACGAAATGTATTTGAATTTCACTTTTCGAGTCTTTTCTTTTTTGTAGCAGAATTTTACAGAGAAACAGTAATTGATAGTTTACGTTGCAGTCGTTACCATGAAATGAAACGAAATGCAATCAAACTGTTTCATTTTCTTTAAGAAAAAAACAGAATAGAAAATAATCCAATTGTATATAGTCAATGAAAAACATAGCTTACCATTCAAAGTTTTAATTCAGTAAGGAATCTTGAGGCTCATTCATATGTAGATATCCACATGTTAATTGCTCATTGTGCACAAATTGTTTTAAATGAGAACGAAATAAAAGTAATTTTACAGTTTTCATTTTGTTTTAAAAATAATATACAGCCTACTTATGAACAATAAGTGGCATACATCGACCGCCCGGTTTGCAGTCAACCGCGAATGCTTACAAAACATTGTGTTGTATTTTTAGTTAATTGAACCGTGAATATTTTTGCTCCAATATAACCCAAGGGAAGTAACTTGACTGAAGTCTTTGTTTTTTTTTTATTTCAAGGAAAACTCGCATCCAGTGTAGAGGATGGTTTTGTTCATAATTATTCCTTCTGTTTACTAAAAAGCTCCTGAAGGCTATTGATCGATGTAAATACATCATGACATGTTGAAAGGTTTTCCTTTTGAATGAAATCCTCAAGCTAAAAAAACATCAGAAGGGGTTTTAAAATAGAAACAAAATTTATTTTGTAGTTTTCGTTCGTTTTTATGTACCCCTCAAATTCGGTAAATTTGCAGTGCCGGGAGCAGGATGCACAGGGAAATGGCCCGCTGGACGAGCGATTAAAAACGCACACTTGTCAGACGAAGAAGAAGTGGAATCTTCCGAAGCGACGAAAAGCTCGGAAAAGAGCATATCGAGAAGGAAATTGCGGAGTTTAATAATACATGGAACCGGCAGATGAACATTTGGAGACCACTTAACTAATACACAAAATGGTATAACGGTTTTTAAAACTCCATTTTTGTCCCAGTTGCACAGTTGCAGTTGAATCGAATTCGCTCCATTTCTGAGCGGGACATGTCGCGTATTCTCACTGGGGCACCACGTACAAACGCCTCAAATCCGGTATTATTCTACTGTAAAATTCCCGTGCGTGCATTAACCCGTGGTTAAGTTCATTATGCTAATTCCTTGTACACAACTGGTTATAAATAGGCTGCTTTTATTCTGTTTACTCCTCTTTTTCGTTACAACGGCCGCCAGACGTCAGCTTGGCGCGCCCCTCCCTCCTCCCCGCAGAGATGGCTTGCACCTTGTACATCTGTCTTTAGCTCCCGTTCCTTCTCGCCTCTGGGCTCGCTTTCCCATATCTTATATTAATACATTTCCACCGGGTGCCCAGTACATTAAGACCGTACAAAAGTTCACAAAAACAACTTTTTCTGGGTCTAGAATAACTAGTATGACGAATTTCCGAAAACAATGTACCTGTTACGTATCAAAAATTGCCCGAGAAACTCATTTGGAAATCAAAATTCAAAATAATACACAAACATATTTGCATAAGGCGACGCCAGTGAAGTTGGAACAATGTAGAACGGCTTTGGTTACTATAAAGTCTATAAAATCCAAGTTTTGTTTTCTTTACATAAAATCGCTTTTCAACCTATGTAATGAATGAACAAACACATAAAATTGCACAACACAATCTTCTTTCGCAAAATTTTATTCAAATCTCAATAAGTTGATGTTTAAAAGCATTACAAGCATTTAAAGCATTTACAAACATTCTTTTTGTTATTCAAAGGTGCCAGCCACTGGAACAAAAGAACCCTTTGTTTCTGCAGCCAATAAGGCTCTGGTTGGCACATTAATAACAATTGGTGACGTCATTGATATCTTCCCTATAGCGCATCGAGGCTAAACTGTCTTCGATGAAATTCAAGAAATCAATACAACCGAATTTAAGCACGTTTTATAAACAATTCTCCTAAACTAACGAGAGCACAAAGTAATTTTTTTTACCTTTAAGTCCTTCGAATAAGCCAATCTTTGGTTCTGAAATCTGTAAAACAAACATCTTCTGCATTGATAAAAACGTATGAAGTTCCTTGAAGCAAGATTTTATCCCTGAAAGCTCTTCTTTTTCCACTAAAGCGGCTTCTGAGTATCTCTGTCTTGAGTAGCAAACCGCGAAAAACTGCAGGGAAATAACGACTTTAATTCTCCACTAAACACAGCAATCCAACTAAAGTGTTTACCGAACTCACGGCTGTGTGGCCGCGTGAAAAACAAAGCCTCGGGTTGGTTTCAAAATTGCTGAGATTCTGCCCAAAGCGAACGGCGGCGGGCGGGCACACGACGCGCCCGCCAAACATTCCGCTAGCCATGACCATGAAAAATGACGGGCATAGGTTCTCTCCGCTATAAAATATGGGAAAAAGAGAGCCCAGAGGAGAGAAGGAGCGGGAGCTAACGATAGATGTACAAGGTGCAAGCCATCGCTACGGGGAGGACGGAGGGACGCGCCAAGCAGACGTCTGGCGGCCGTTCAAACGAAAAAGAGGAGTAAACAAAATAAAAGCAGCCTATTTATACCCGAGAAAAGTAGAAAAATACCGGATTTAAAGCGTTTGTACGTGATGCCCCAGTGAGAATACGCGACATGTCCCGCTTAGAAATGGAGCGAATTCGATTCATCTACAGCTGTGCAACTGGGACAAAAATGGAATTTTAAAAAGCGTTATACCATTTTGTGTATAAGTGGTCTCCAAAAAGTTCATCTGCCGGTTCCATGTATTATTAAACTCCGCAATTTCCTTCTCGGTATGCTCTTTTCTGATCTTTTTGTTGCCTCGGAAGATTCCACTTCTTCTTCGTCTGACAAGTGTGCCCTTTTAATCGCCCGGCCACGCGGCCATTTCCATGTATCCTGGTCACGGCACCACAAGTGTACTGAATGAGGGGTACATAAAAACGAACGAAAATTGCAAAATGACTTTTGTTTCTATTTCAAAACCCGTTCTGAGGTGTTTTTAGCTTGAGGATTTCATTAAAAAGTAAAACCTTTCAACATGTCATGGTGTATCTACAGATGATTCACCTTCAGGAGCTTTTTATTAAACAGAAGGAATAATTAGGAATAAAACCTTATTCAACTTATTTCCCTTGGGTTATATTGGAGATAAAATATTCACATTTCAATTAACTACAAATACAACACAATGTTTTGTAAGCATTCGCGGTTGACTACAAACCGGGCGGTCGATGTATGTCACTTATCGTTCATAAAGTAAGCTGTATATTATTTAAAAACAAAATGAAAACTGTGAAATTACTTTTATTTCGCTCTCATTTTAAACAATTTGTGCAAAATGAGCAATTGACATGTGAATATCTACATATGAACGAGTCTCAAGATTCTTTGGTCTTCTTTGGATCGGTGTAAGGAATGAAAACAAGATGATCCGTATACTGAATTAAAACTTTAAATGGTAAGTTTTCCATTTACTAGCACAATTGAAATATTTTCTATTCTTTTTTTTTAAAGAAAATGAAAGAGTTTGATTGCATTTCGTTTCATTTTATGGTAACGACTGCAACGTAAACAATCAATTACCGTTTCTCTGTAACATTCTACCACAGAAAAGAAATGACTTTTGAAATGATTCTCACTCGCAAACTGATATTCAAATACATTTCGTTTTAGTATATCACTGTATAAAATAATGCACGACTATTTTATCAAACAGGAGATCGCGGCTAAATTTAAGTTTTTGTTTTGTTGTATTCGAGCTATTAGACAATATGGCTTTTACGCAAAAACAACAATAGGAGGAGCTCGTTAGTAAAATCTTTATCACGGTCTAAATACATTAAACACACGATGTTAACAAAATCATTCGCCTGGTTTTCTCTCATGATCTCCGATGTTTGAACATTTGAATCGAAAGAAAATTTCCTCTTTGATTTGAGTTACACATGATTTCAAGCTCTGTATTCAGGAAAATAAACGTCTTCTGCTGCTTGTTCAATGCTAGTCTAGAAGGCAACTTCTCGGATATTTTAAAACGCGATATAAAAAGCAGCGTCAACCTCATTTCCAGGGCCTTTACGTTTCCCACCATGTTGCCCTGGTTACCCATGATGCACTCAATACCGTGAAGAACACCTTAAGGCCAATCGCGCGTACCCTAGACTGCCTGCAGTCCCTGTCTGGATAGTCGAGCAAATGCACAATCGACCGAGCGAGCGAAAGTAATACGAACCAAGGGGCGCTGGGAAATAGCTTCTCCAAGTTTCCTCTTGGCTCGTTCGGTCGCTCCAGTTTTGTCGATCTTAATTGTTTTCGTGATTAGCCAGCCTACACTCGACTGACTAAAAAGGGGCAGCCAGGAGTCCAAACGCACCCTAAAACGTTTTGCTTTTAAACACGGCTTTTAAACACGGTGAAGTAGACATAAAAGTGGGCTCCTAAATGTAGTTACAACTATCTTTAAAATGCACGAAAGCATTTCAAACAGGATTCAATTTTGAACGAAGTAGTGATACACTGTGTGATGTCTCCTGTTCGAAAATAAACGTGCAGTAACTGGTTGCTTCCACTTTTTACATAGGATATCAGTTTTGGACATGGACCGCGACAATGCATCAACATGGCTGTCTTGGGCCAATCACTCCAGTACAAATGATTCATCCCACTGGAATAACCACACAGATACAATCTATTCAATCTACGTCTTCGCACCGTCTGGTGTCAAGGCAAAAAGAGTCCTCTGCTTAATTCTAGTAACTGTTGGCGGAATCGGATTCCTGTGCAACTGTTTCATATTTTACTATCTCTTGCAAAAGCCATCGAGAAATCCAATCCAGTCAAGCAGTTTTGTGAGAACTCTAAATTTGTATTTAAAAAGTTTGACTTTGTCAGATCTTCTTTCTTGTGCGGTGTCGTTGCCTCTTCTGTGCGTTCAAATGTTTTTTGATGTCTTCCAGGCTGGTTGGCCGTGTAAGATAGTGAGATATCTTAATTTCATATTTCCTGTTATCACGATCAACAACATAGTTGTGATAAGTGTTGAGAAGTATCTATCAACTCGATCTGTTCTGCGCGAATTCAAGTACTCGAAAATTCGTAAGATAATTGCTTGCGCTTGGGTGTTAGGACTTTTCGTCATGTTGTTTCTTGCCGCCGCTTACGATGGAACAAGGCTGTACCTCAATAACACTCATTATACTGTTGTATGCGTACTTCAGCAGGAGTTTTATAAATTTAAAATACCACTCATCATTTCGACACTACAGTACATTCTTCCAAGTGTTTTGGTGACTTACATCAACATATGTTTGATGACAACTGTGTGGTCTATGGGAGGAAGACAAATTGCCAATGGAGCTATCAATAATACCTTTAAAGCTCATCTGAGAGCCAAGAAAATTAGGGGTACAACTCTTCTCATTGTCCTTACCTTCGCCTTTATCATTCCATACTTCTTCTTCATAGCTAATACCGCGTACACCAAGATGGCGAAGCCGCAACGTGACTTTTCAACTGACTACATCATTCGTGTTAGCGCTGCCGTTATTGTATACTTGAACAGTACAATAAACTTCATAATTTACTTTGTTCAGATGAAGGAATTTCGCGAGTTTCTGAAAAAACGTTTATGTAGGAGGAACAATAAAGTCGCCAAGCCTAATCAGAACGGAACTGAAGGACGAACAGCCAACTGTCGAGCATTTGCGATACGGAATGCTTTAGTAATAGAAGATAATGAAATAGAACTCAAGCAACTTAAAATTTTCAATCTCTTATAAGTAAGAAGACTTAACCTCAGACTTGGGAGATGCGGCAGACGTGGTGGTGGGTAGTTTGATTCTAATCTAAGAATAATTATTCATAGGCATTTATTCTTTGGGACAGTGTTTCTCAGTAAAGTATAATAGGTCTTTTTGCCTGTCGCCTTAAATTACTATGCCCAGTTTCCTCTACGAGACGCACCTGCAGAAAGTCATGGCAGTTTTAGTCAACAAAAAAAGTCCAAGACGGCGTCGTAGTCGCATCTCATAGAGAGAATTGCATGACGATGGTAAATTCTGAATTTAGGAAACTAGATGACAACTTTTCCAAAAATTATGTAGCGTTAACAAATATTCCAACGTAACCACCTCGTACAAAAGTCAAGATGGCGAATACACTAGACAATAAAACGATGTTAAATTATTCTGTGACTTTGCGCTGAGTGGTTTATTTGCTATTTTAGCAGAAAGGACTTAAAATTGCAATTTTGCTCGACATTAGTAAAACAAAATGTTATTAATCTTTGTTCCTGACCTGATTTCACATTTCCAGTTTATATGACCTTCATTTTATTTATATTCACTAATTGTTGATCACTAAATACGATTTTTTGGAAAATTATGATTTAGAGCACTATCGACAAGTACCCACCCTAATCTGTAGAGGTCGCGATTGGCTATAGATTTAATCCAGATTCAATATAGATCGGCTATATACATTTAATATAGTTTGACAAACTAAATCCAAGGAAAGGAACCATTCAAAGCATCCACGCTTCCTGTACGGTTTAAATTAGTTAACGAAACATTAGTATGGCAAAACACGAATGTGAAAATAATTCGGCTTTTCAGCCTCTAATAAATATCATGGTCCAGACGCTTCGTACACCTTTTACTGATGCTTTCAAGACGAAAGACGAGTTGAGAACAAACTTTGTTTGCCGAACCAACCTCTTCCCCACGGCCTTGAAACGCCTGGACAACGTAACGCTGCCGACTTATTTCAATAATCGTGAAACATTTCGTTATATCTCCAACAGTTGGCAACCATATTTGCTTCTGGCTTTTAGAACCTCTTCTCTAATTGCAAGAAGGTTCATCACGTGTCACGTCGCAAAAATACCTGACGATTCTTGGCGTATTTCAGCAGCTTTGGCCTGGGGTTTCTCCTGACCGCACTTTTCAAAGAAGAGAAGGTCCTGGGGACGAGGCTGACACCGAACTAAGATGGTTTGTTTGGGAAACGGGTTTGGGACAAAGAAAAAATTGGAAAGAATGAGATGTACGCACAACTACAGGCATCCAAGTAAATGAGAAATGTAGAAACGCAACAAGATGAATTAAAGAAGTTAAAAAAACGCCATAAGCTAACTACCGAGGTAAAGAAGCAGCAGCAGCAAATTACCAGAGTCCCTAACGCCGCCTGCGAAATTAGGAAAGTTTGCCGTGTCCAAAATGGCCGAAACAGAAGACATGTGGAACATTTTACATTCAATACAAGATAATACAAACAAATTGCTCGATTACGTGATCAATATAAAGAACTTCAAAAGTCACTAGAATTTCACATTACTAAAGTCAGTGAATGAACTAGCCACCGAAAATAAAACGCTAAAGAAAGAGGTAAAGTCGTAGCATTCTGTTCACATTTGTGATAACCTTTTGTTCTTAATTATTTAAACAATACATTTGTACCCTTGATAATGGCGTCATGAGGTCGCTGAAACCTCGGGATATTATATCGCTTGTTTTTACTTGTCTAAATAAAGGTTATGTAATTATAATTCACCATGCGTTAATGTTTGTATAAATAATTGTTTTGTATTTCATTCGCATTTCATTTTCATGATCTTAATCTATGAGCATCTATGTAGATGTTAGAAAATGAATTCTGTAATTTTGACATTACGTTTAAGATCGATTTTTTTTATCGTATTTCGTTTCACTTTGTGCATTATTTAACTAAACTACCGGTATGTTATGTCATGATGTATTTTAAAAAAATTGTATTGCCCAGACATCTTGCAATAAAGCGGGTCCATAGTGTCCATCAGCCACCCTGCACGAGTCAAACTCCATAGTTGTCTAGTGTTTTCATTGGCGCTTAGCACGATGCGCGGAGGGTAGTTATGAATACTTCTTTTTCGTTCTTTTATTAGAGATTTCTCATAAAAGCTCAGAACCTCTTTACGAAAATGTAAATAGACTTTCTTTGAAATTAAAACAGGCGTCTTTTGCGCGCGCCGTGACAAACTCAGGGAATTGATATTCTTGTCAACGTAAATATAAAATTGACTCTCTTGAAGCCAATGTTTATGAATTTGTATTTATTTATTTATTTATTTATTATCAACTGGCGATTGATCCTGTATGGTGAAAAAAAACATAATTGTTTTCACCTAGAAGGATTACAACTGTTGTACATCAGGAAAAAAAACATATGAAAGAGTTTTGAAAAGTCGTATGTGCCTTTCAGCCATGAATGCACATAACTCAAAAATCACTGGTTGGAACCAGCGTGGATGTCTCCATATGTTGCTAGATGCTTTATAACTTTTTATATGTTTAATTACATGTTCAATTTTGACTCTACACTTTTTATGGTATCGATTGTGCCTCCTGGCTTCACGACGCAATCTAGCCGGTGTACGTCGTAGTTGTGCCTGTCGCCACCTTGTACGTAGAGGTGCACGGCCGGCGTATCCTTGATCAGCTAGTAGCTCACTCACATGTGGAAAGCCTAAAATCAATCCAGGGCCAATCGGCTGCATTCTTTGATAGGGCCAGCATCGTTTAAATGTCTTGGGAATCCACTTTGTATGTATCTTATATGACCCAAGCAGTCACAAACGATTTGAGTACTCATCACGTATCGATGTCGATGTCCACCGTAAAAGGTCCGTTGATATTCCGTGAGGGGTCTATAGATAGGGGTGTATGTTCCGTCGGTAGCTCCCACAGCATTTGGGAAGTATCTCCAAGAATTTCCAAGACGTCACCATTCTCTGCGACCTGGCCATGTCACTTGGTTTCTAAAATAATGCCAGAGAACTGGGATAATTTGATGAATAGTTCCAGACACCGTAGACATACTAACATCAAAGTTGGAAGCTAACACATCAATACTAGAGTATTTTCGTAACCACATGATTACAAGCAAGACTCTATTTTCAACGTCAAATGTGTAAGGTCTACCTTCCCTTGCTCTATGTTCGCCATCCGTTCGTAATGTTAAAATGTCATCGCGCACGTCATCAACTAATTCCTTTAGGGACTCTGTTGTTTCTCCAGTTAAAAGCCAAAATATGTATTCATGTCTAGAAAATAAAGTAAACACATCTTTTCCTTGGAAGCGATATGAATTTCGACAAACTGGAAACAGAACTTGAGGTAGCGGAAGTTTGATATTTCCCGATATTGTTAAAGGTGGTAAACTAACTAAAAACTGTAAAAATATGCAGCAGCAAAGGACTAGGCCAAGCAACTCGTCCTCATTCTCGGGGGCTATGGATTCATTGGGTAGTGGAATCGGCAAATTTGTGATGATGGTGCACAGAAGGTAGCATGTCTGTAGAAATGTAACGTTCTCCATGAGCGAACCGTTTTTGTATTCAAATGCCGACTGAAGAGTGCAGAAGAATGTACCATCCTTTTGTTTACGTTTTTGTCAAGGTTCGTTTGTGTTTTAATCTTTTTTATACCAATGGGAGTAAAAGAGAACACAATCACCCTAGTCCCACCCCTGAAAAGAACTTGTTTAAATTAATGGAATCCTGATGATACCATGAAAATCAAGTAGTTCAGCTGTGAGGCTTACACCTTTAAACCAGAATCCGCAACACCTGAAACCAAAAGCATGATATAATCATTAATGATGCAAAGATGAAGTAATCAAATGATGTAATCAAGGCTATGTACTTCTTTTCAGAGTTGCCGTTTTTTAGAAAACAATGAACAGTTGAAACGTATGTTAACCAACTATGGTTCTCATTCAAAACATGTTTACAACGACATTTTGTATAAATACTAAGCGAACTCACAACTCGACTTGCGAACGCAAGCATGGCCAATATTTGGAGACCGTTTGCGAAGCACATTGGAAATAGCCCTGACCCATGTTCATCGCAGCCGTCTAAGTCGAAAAGAAGTAAGTACTACACAATTTTTCTCTGAAGACATTATGTTTATGCAATATGCTTAAACGTTTGAACTGGTAACCGACAGTTGGTATAGCTCTTGTGTCTCAAGGCTTTACTTATTTTTCCTGTAATTTAACAGTGAAAAAGACACCGGGAACTTTGGAAGCTGCTATTATCGAGGAAGGGTGGATGAAAGAGGGAACCAAAGGGTGGGAGGCAGTTTCAAAAACGGTGCAAAACCTCATTCTAGCAAGTTCACAAGTACCAAAGAGTGTTAAAGGTTACTACCGGAAGTACAGAGGGTACAGAAGCATGTCAACTCAATCAATTGTCCGGCCCCAAGTTCCCGACCAAAAGCAAAGAAGAAAGAGAAAAAAAGGAAGAACTCGTTGAAGACGACGACGGGTTAGTCGTCGCTCAAGACTCGGACTTGGACGTTGATATGCAATACGCAAGACCCAATGTTCCAGAGAAGAGACGTGACCAAGCTCGGGATGAAAAGAAAACAGACGAAAGCGAAGAAGTGGATGACCCCATTCCGAAGGCCAAAAGACCAAAATCTAGCCGTTCAGACATTCAAAAGGAAGCTCTGACTTCTCACACAAGGAAGTGCGAGAAGGCAATGAGTACTCTTGAAAGGATGGAAAGTCTTTTCGAAAAAAGATGAAAAGACTGTTTAATTGACATGTGTCACCTGTGAAAGAGAATTAAGAAAATAACGGCACAAAACGCTTTGTCCACTCATTTAACACAATTATTGGGTTTCTTTGCATTTGCGTAAAACAAGGAACTAATTTGCATAAGGTTCTGCGCTTTTATGAGAAATCTCTATTAACAGTGAAAACCGCAATTTTTTTTCTCAAGATTAATGCGTTCTAGTCCTACATGTACACGAACACCTCTAAATTACACACCTTTGCCTCCTTTCTTTTGTTTTCGTATTCCAAACACGCTGCAATTCCAATTCCAAATTCCTAAAACAACCCTTCTATACAATAAGCCGCTTAACGGCTCAATTTCTTTTGTAGTATTTTGTTTTATTGTAACGTGTACCATTAATTAAAATTGGCACACCTTCCTGCAGCGTTAACTTGTGGAAAGGTTGCACGAGTGTTGTCCTTCGTTAATTACAAACGATGCCTAAAATGAACGCAAAAGAAAACAGATGCAAAAAAATTTCCATCAACGAGCATACATAGCAAAGCTCAGTGTGCCTTGAGGAGGGGGAGGGGGGAAGGGGGGGGGAAGGGGGAGGAAAAGAAACGAGAGCTTGCAACAATGTCTCAGAAGTTTGAATGTCTCCGCTGAAAATGTCTGCGGAAAATGCTGATTGTTGAAATTTAATTTGATGATAACGTCATCATTTTTCGCGCGTCGAGATCAAGACAAAACAAAATGACGGAGAGCGGAGGAAATTGTATTCATAAAGCGTGCGAGAATTTATCTAAATATCTGACGTTTCCGGTGGAATTGAAACCCGTGCAACGTTAAGCAGCTGAAGCACTACTTGAAAGTAGCGATGTCCTCGCTGTTTTGCCGACGGGCTATGGCAAAAGCTTTATATTTCAACTGTTTGCTGTGTTTGCTGCCGCGGCTTCAATCAAAGAGGCAGCATCACACAGTGTTGGTTGTCTGTCCGTTACAAAGCATCATCGACGACCAGGTAGCAGAAGCCAGAAGAAACCCGTAGGAGGGAAACGAATTGCACTTCGGGTATCTAACAAAGCCGCGTACACGGTAATACGCTCAAAAGCCATTAAAAAGTGGAAGGCATAGCAAAGCCAACTTTACACAGAAGACGAAGAGTCATTGAAGATGGGAAGGAAGCCCAATTTTTGCCAGGTACTGTTGAATTTTTTCAACCTTCTATGTTATCATAAAGAAACTAGCAAGGATTACAAGAGAATTGTCCTCTACTTATGCACTTCAGCAGACATAGGAAGAGCTGAAAAAAGTCAGCAAGAATGCAACAGCACCGATAGTGACGTAACAGGCGATGAGTTTCGGTCGAGGCCACGAAAAAAGGTGAAATCGCAGATTGAAGTAGACGAAGAGCTAACAAAGAGTCTACAGTCTCAATTTGACAGTGAGACAGACCAGTTCGATGTTACAAAAGATTATGGCAAAATCTGTAATACGTGACCACGATAATATTATCCAAGAGGATTCACCAGTTGCAAGTATTAACACTACTTACAAGACAGCAGCTGACCTTAAGTGCCGCGAAGAGAAACCGACACAGTTTACAAGTTGTGAAGATCTATTAAGATCTCTTGGAAGTGCTGTGGACGAATCTGATCAATTTTTTCTTGTAGTTAGTAGAGGGTCACCTTTCCAAAGGCAACTTAAGATTTCGCCGCGAGAATCAAGGAAAAGCTCTCCTGAAAAAACCCTGAGAGTACACTTTGCAGGGAAAGACGGGATCGGACAATGGTGCTATGGCAAGCGCAATACATGAAATAGGAAAGGAATTTTTTCCTCACATGACGCTCCCATTAATTCCATGTTACATGTTCATAATGGCTTGTGTCTCGCGTGTGGACAAATTGTAGCAGTGAGCCTTGTCCAAGGAGGACCTCCTCTTTGCTTTCTAGATGAGAGTGCTTTTCAGATGCTGGCCAATCCTGAGGTTAATATAAACGAATTGCAGGAAGACGTCCTGACCCGTAGCGAAAAATCGTCACAAGACAGGATCAGAGAAGATCCCATTAATAACCAGTAGACCATTTTGGAGCATGGATACACAGACATCGTTGATTTGGAGCACGTAAATGACATAACTGGTACAGTGATGGCGAGTCTTGTCAGTAGAAGGTCCTTGTATCTCAAGAAATTTGCAAAAGGTCTTTAACTGTTTGGTTTAGCGAGTGCAATTAAGGTGAATGTTGACCAGTGTAAGAAGCTCTTTGTGAATGAAACAAATGTGAACATTGTCGACGCAAATTACCTTGTTTCAGTGTTGAAGCCATTGTATTCGCAAGAAGAAACCTCAAAGAGAATAATCGAGGAAGGTGTCATCGATAACTTCCAAGATTTACCAATGCGAATGCAGGATGAAAATATGACCGGTCATTCTGAAATGATGGTTTGGAACCATGAAGATAAACTTCAGGATAAGGAAACAGGTGAAACACACCACTCAGATTAAGAAGAGAACCTAGGGTACTTCCAGTCTGCAGCGCTAACACCGTTAGTTGTTTTATGACGGCTAACTGGTCAGCAACACAGGCCGGTTAACGGCGACGATCTTGCTATTACAGCTATGTTTGACCATGACTGTGTGCAGAGAAATCGAAAGCACAGTGTATGTTTTCCTGTGATCTCTGCTTGTAGCCGTCTCATAACACTCCCAGTAGAACATATGAAAGATCCTGAAGATTTCACGCACATTTTTTACTGGCATATTGTAAGGGGAACGCTTTTGGCAGACGGTAACCCCCCAAAAAACATAAACGCTGGTTATTACACTCGTACCAAACAAGGACAAACCGACTAACCTCCTAGGAAATCTGAGACCTATCTCACTTTTAAATACAGATTACAAAATTGCTACGAAAGCAATTGCAAAAAGACTTGAAACTGTTTTGCCACTTGTGATAAACCCTGATCAAACCGGCTATATCAAGGGACAATATATATTGGAGAAAATGAAAGACTTATTAGTGATATTATTAACTACACCGCAACAAAAAATCTTCCCGGCCTCGCTGTTTTCCTAGACTTTGAAAAAGCGTTTAATTCTATACAATAGAATTTCCTTTTTAAAGTTCTTGATAAGCTTAACTTTGGACCTGACTTTAAAAATTGGGTACAAACTTTCTACTGCAATATAACAAGCTGTGTTAGAAACAACAGTTTTGCATCTGACTTTTTTAACCTGGAGCGAGGAGTCAGGCAGGGATGCCCTTTGTCAGGCATGCTTTTTGTTTTAGGTATTGAATTACTAGCACTTGCAATCAAACAAAACTCTAAAATTGAAGGCATCGCAGTAGGACCCCGTGAAATAAAAATAACATAGTATGCAGATGATACAATGGTTTTTCTAAAAAAACTTAGTTCGATGAGTGCATTGTTGAAGCTCCTGGAAAAGTTTGAAAGATGTTCAGGACTAAAAATTAATCCCACGAAATAAGAAGCTATTTGGCTGGGAAAATGGAAAAACAGAGAAGATACCCCATTTAACGTTAAGTGGCCAAAAGAATCTGTTTTTGCTCTGGGGATACACTTCTCAAACTGCAAGAAAACAAGCGACAAATTAAATTTTTATGATAAATTAGATGCTTTGGATAACACGTTTGATAACACGCTTGGATAACACGCTCGATAATTGAAAGAGATCAAAATTAACCCTATTAGGCAAGATTAATATTGTAAAATCTCTGGGCCTTTCAAAGATTATTTTCAATGCATCTGTACTTCCAGTCCTTGAAAAATTCAGTGATCAGGTAAACAAGATCACCTTTAATTTCATCTGCGGAAATCTTGATTTCCTCACTTACGAAGAATTTAAATTCCGATACCAGTTAAAAACGAATATTCTGACTTATTACGGAGTAATAAACGCTATTCCCAATGAACATAAAAAATCTATAAACCAAATGAACACACAGCAAGAGCAACTTACACAGCCATGTCAGAACTTAAAAGCACTAACAACCAAAGCTATACATAAAAGCTTTGTTAATCATATATTTAAAGAACCTACGGCCAAACAACGCCTGATTGACAATGGCTTACCACCGGATCAAATAAATAATTACTTTAACTTAGCGTTTTCTATCACCAAAGAAACAAAGTTAACTATGTTCCAATACAAGATTTTACACGTCATAGTTTTCACTACAGCAAACTGTTCAAAGCTAAACTCGCAAACAGTGATCTCTGTTATCTATGCTTAGAAACAAAACAAGATCTGAAGCACATGCTAGTCTCATGTCAGGCCGTTTCGGAGTTCTGGGAAGCTTTTTTAGACTGGTATGAAACATACCTATCAATAAAGCTAGAATTATCAACTGTTAAAATATTGTATGGTATCATTGGTAGCGATTACCTCAATAGAGGTTTTGCACGGCAGCCATGTTGCATGGCTGGAACAATGAAAATGTTTTGCATTAGAAAGAACATTCTTTCCCATAGGAAAAAGAATCTATTGTTCCTGCCATGCAACATGACTGCCGTGCAAAACCTCTATAAGTTGACAAATCACTGCTGCGTGCAGACCCGAGAGGTTACCAAGCACGATAACTCGTTCGATCACACGTGTGTGAAAATGGCGGACTGTTTCGTGGTTGATGATAATCAGGGCGCCGAAAAGAATGAAGTTACGAGACAAACACTTCTGTACACAAAAACCAAAGGTGGAAAAGCTTCTGACACACCGTCGTTCATGTTTTTACCTCTGGATGGAACCTTTCCCACATGGAAAACGGTGATTCGAAGTTCCGTAGCACAGCTTGAAGCCATTCCTGATGTTCGTGATGTTATTGTGGACAATATTTATAATTACAGATAACAAGGAGGGCAAATTAGTTCATCTAGGTTGTGTTTTCACTAGGCCGATTTACTAGCTGAACATTCTTTCTAGGTGTTTGTTTACAGACCGAGATTTACTAGTTAAACGTGACATCTGTTTTCACTGTGAAATTTAACCCGGAATTTAAGCCGCTAACTCAGAACATTCGAATTACAAAAGCGTGCAACTTTCAAAAATGGTGGGAGACGAAGCGTTTCTTATGACTTCTCTTCTATTGATTCTCGCTATATTTATGCGAAGGAGTTTCTTACAGAGGATGCGGTTAATGTCAGTGCTTGGAGCGGGAGATGCATGTGGCATAAATTACAGTGGAACTACTGGAGATGGGCTGTAATGCGGTAACTGGTTCTGCACGCCGGCGCCGAGAAAAAGATAAGGTCCTGGCCGAGGAACTTGGGAATCTATCGGGGCCGGAGGAATTTTAAATCGAAAGAAATGGAAAGGATTGTTGAAATCGTTTGCCATTTTAAAAGTTCTGTTTCGAAAACCGAACCACGCGGCGAAATGAACCACGAAGCGAGCGTCTGGCAAATAATATTGCCAGATTATTTGGCAGGCGTCTGTCACTACGCGCAGTGCGATTGGCTGCGGCTTTAAGCAGGACAAGTTATACCATCTCGCGAGGTAGTATAACTCTGCATGAATTTCCGGTCATAAAGGCGAGATAATCCCTTGTTTTGCCTTGTGAAAACAGTCTGCATTTTTAACTCGCTAAACACAAAACGAAGTGTTTTCACTGTATTTCCGGACTTTTCTGGCTTTATCTAGTCAAAATTGTCCTAGTGAAAACACAACCCTAGTAAACACTAGACCGCAGAAACATAAAACATTTTCCCATAAAATATCTACAGACATACCTTTTTATAAGTAAATCCAAGGCGAAGTATAGATCTACAAATCGTTGAGATTGATAACTTTGTTCCAGCAAGTGTATATAGAACCAGTCTTGATATTCATCAAGGTAAAGATCCGGCTTACACTTGACCATTGCATCCAGAATTTTGTTTTCCCCAGCTGTATCAATAGCATTGTTTATAATATCTGTGAGTCTCCACAGCTTTACATGTCACTACAAATCATTTTTATATAAGCTTACGTGACAGGATTCTTTGCCGTCCTCGTCGTCGCTTTCGGCTCGCGTCTCCCCGAATATTCGAATATTCGATACAAATCTAGTACTCGTAAAAAGGCATCTCGATGTTTCCTTTATGGAGCTTCCATAAATGTGTTGGTGGTAGATTATACGCCACCTCAGATCTTCGTGCTAAGCTTTCATGGCCTATTTACATTACATCAGTTAACATGTAAGAGTTGATGTCACCGTCTGCTGATAGGGATCGGACAAACTTGGTTTGAAGATTGCTGGCAGATTGGTTTGATAGACACTAAATGGAGAAATTTCAAACAAATTAAACCATTCACTCCTGAGAATTTTTATGTTTTTGAGCGATTTCCTGCATTCACACGCCCCACAGGATTTCGTGACTCCATATTTAAAGTTACCATTGAAAGTGCTGCTGTTCTGAAACACTGAAGGCTCGAGTTTACTGGAAACGTCATTGTGACGTTCTCATTTTGCTTGGTTGATTTGCAATAAAGGGTCCAATATGAATTATCTACGATTTTTGGTAAGTTCACAGCCATTTTTCATCTTTAGTAGCTGCCTGATGAGCATCATTAAGCTTGAAGGTAGTTCAGAGTCCACTTTCTCAACGAAGCGAGTTAGGTGTTGTACTTCGTTTACGAATTTGGCTCGTTGCTCGTGGAACTGGAAAAATGGCCGCCGGAAAACGAAGTACCTTTGGGACTCGACTCTGGATGAATTTCTCGACCTACCGCGGCATATTTTGAAAGTTGCGATCACAAGAGAACACAACAAGCGCGAAATTTCGGCGGTGGATCAGAGTGGCTGTGGACTTGGTATATATATGAAATGTGTGGAGGACGGAAGGAACGCTGTCGAAAAATCTCGTTATTTCCCAGCATGCAGTGCGGTGGTGATGTTGAAAATACAACGAGAGGCTGTAGCTGGGCCCGAGCAACGAATAAGAGCAAAAAAATTCGCTGCTGAGCTAGGACTAGGACTGAATTTTGCTGTGAATGTTGACTTGGGTTTGCCACGATGAGTTGAATAAAAAAAACTAAAGGAAAACACGTGATTTTTGTTGTTTTTCTGTGACGTTAAAAACGGTCATTTTTGTTATTGTCCAAATTCAAACGCTGATATTCTGCAAAAATCGCTGACTTTTTTGTGTTTATTGGGTATCTCAATTTCAGGGACTTTCTAGTCAATGCTCACAACTGCTAGTTAAGGCAATGTTCGCACGATTGAGAAAGTTGCAATTTTTTAAAGCAGTGGAGTCTTGTACGGGCGGTTTCGGGCGGTTCAGTTGTCAATGGGTTAAACTGTTCGATTTTGAATAAATCGCGGAAACATTTTTAGCGGAGCACTCTCCGGGCCGAAGGCCGGGCCGCGTAGCCCCATACTCATAGAACCTATGCCCGTCATTTTTCATGGTCACGGCTAGCGGAATGTTTCGCGGGCGCTCGTGTGCCCGCCCTCCGCCGCCGTCGCGCAGGACTACAATAGCTCGCGGGCGCGTATGACGTTGCAAAACATGCGCGTACGACGTCATGTTGAAACCAAAGCGAGGCTTTGTTTTTCGCGCGGTTACAAGGCCGAATGCACGTCAGCTGGAAAAACATTTGATGTTTTGCTGTAAATTTACTAAGCGGAGAAAACCGTTTGAAAGGCGTTATTTCCCTGAATATTTCGTGGTTTGCTACTCAAGACAAGGATTCTAATTAAGGGATACTCTGAAGCCGCTTTAGTGGAAAAATACGAGCTTTTAGGGATAAAATCTTGCTTCGAGAAACTTCATGTATTACGTTTTTATCAATGCGGGAGATGTTTGTTTTTTACGGATTTCAGAACCAGAAGCGGAGATTTGAATTTCCAAGCAAGCGAAGGACTTAAAGATAAAACAGATTACATTTTTCGATTACGTATTGTTAGTTTTGGAGAAAAGATTTTAAAACGTGCTTACATTCAGTTGTATCGATTTCTAGAATTTCATCGAAGAAAGCTTGAGGTACGCGTTTTGCTTTTAAACGTAAACTATTATAAATGGAGATTTGAATAATTTTTTTCGAACGAAGATTGTGTTGTCCATTTCTATGTGTTTGTTAATTCATTAGATAGATTGAAAAGCGATTTCATGTAAACAAAACAAGACTTGAATTTTATGTAAGTCTTAGTTCTAACTTCACTCGCGTGGCCTTATGCAAATATGTTTGTGTATTTTTTGCAATTTTGATTTCCAAATCAGTTTCTCGGGCAATTTGTGACAAGCAACAAGTGTATTTTATTCGGAAAGTAGTCGTACTAGTTATTCTAGACGAAGAAAAAGTTGTTTTTGTGAACTTTTGTACGGTCTATAAAAATGTACTGTGCAGACGGTCGCGTAATAAGCTTACTGTTTTTGAGAATTGCTAAAATTGAATAATAGTCTTCGTCAATCTTAATTCTTGTGCTTCCGACCTTTCACCTTAGCCAAGTTTCACCTTAATTAAGCTTGTTCACAGAGCCACGCTGTTAGGCTCAGCCTATCTATATATATATTACCATGTTTTTTCATGTTTGAAATATGTTTGAAACATTCCATAGGTCTCGCAAATTGTCACTAAACAAGAACTCTGCAAGTACTATGATTGGGCTGTTAAGGATATCTTCACTCTTTTTACTTCGAACTCTTCAAGAGAACTAACTTCAGTAATACACACGTCCCACGTGGATCATTCATTCCTGTACGATCTCTACTATGTGAAAGAATCAAACACTTTGAATACACCATCCCTTGTCTCAAAAATACAGAAAATAGCGACGTATAAATTATTATTGTCAAAATAAATGGCTTATAATTATCACGTAACAACGATTCAAAAGCCTCAAACAAAGGTAAACAACTCTCTTCAATTATACTGTCATTTAAATAATGTACATTTCCATAATAACTTTCACTATACTCTAATAAATTGAATGTTAACTCTTCCATACAAACAACATCAGGAAGTTCAGTTAACATAAGGCATTCTTTTTGTGTTAAATTAGAAAGATAAGTATACAACTCATTACCAAAATTCGTAATTTCAACAAGATCTGACGCACATGTTATCATGCGATTAAAATTATACAATATAGCTGTTAAACTCATCGCTACACACTGACTACCCGCATTAGAACCAAAAACACTATTTCCTTGGCTATAAGGAGCACAAATAGTTTTAGACGAATCTACACCAAATGGACCAGGATTGTTTTGTTTTGTTTGGGACAAATGCATTGATATAAGACTCCAAGTCATACCAAGGGTAAGACACACAAAACCCCTCCCCCCCTTCCTCGCGCGCCCTTCGCGTTCTCGCGCGCCTCAATTCTCCCCCTTCCCCTTCGAACGCTTGCCACGAAGGCTACAGAGCCGTTAGAAACGAAACATATAGAACCAAGCGGTAAAGTGGACCATGGCCAAAAAAGGCAGGTTTCAATGATGGTGAAAAGAAATGATAATCTGTCCATTGCGGCTCCACTGAAAGGATACTCGAAAGTAGGCAGCTCTCTAATCTTCTAATTTATCCAATTGCAGCCTATATACTCTCCAAACTTTACAATATGTAATCAGTATCCCTCAGAATATAGACTCAAAGACAGGATGTTTGCTCAAAAAGAAATTCGCGTTGTCATCTTCAGGACCTTTTGTTCTGCTTTGCTTGTATGAACGTGTGTCGATAAACGGCACAGTAACAGTTTATTCCCATAAAAATAAATGTATACAGGTAGATTTTTAGTAATTAAATGAAAATTGAGAGGAAGACTAAAGAAACCCTTGCGGGCTTTTACAAAGCAGTCTCCCTTTAAGTTTAAGATTTATCTAAAAAATATTCATCCGGTATCAGACGTTGGCGTTTGCTTATATAATTGTAATTAATTGTTAGGTCATATAAATACGGTTGTTTAGCCCGGGGGGGAGGGGGGTACTCCGCAATGTTTTAGGTGGGGGTGTTTCGCTGGGACCTAAGAACCTCTACCCCCATCTCAGACCTAAAATTTCTATTTTCACTACCCCATCTCAGACCAAACAACGTCCACAGGCACGGTTCCAGATGAAAAATGTACCTGAAAAAAAAAAATGACAAAACATTTAATTCGAAAATTGAACGGAAAAAGTATACCCCATCTCAGACCTAGAAGGTCAAAAACCCGACCCCATCCAGCGGAACATACCCGTATAGCTTATATATGCTAGTACCCCCCGGGGAGGTGTTTAGCTACTGCTAATTAGTATAAAGTTAAAATTTAGGTACACGGCAGTTAATTTGGGATAATACAGATCATTTGGAATCTATTTACGTATCTCTTTCCAAGCTGGCGATGCACACATCTTAGTCATATAAGAAGAATACAAAAAATACTTTTCTCTTTGCCTTTGGGCACAAGTCATGAAATGTTTTCTTATCACATGAGGGCTATTAAATACATTGGAAGTCCGATGATCGGATTTCACCGTGCAACCTCGTCACATAATTTGCCGGGGATAATTTGTTGAAATTTAAGTCAAAATTTACATTTCTTGAATCAGTTTTTCACTCCCTAATGTAACATTGCCCTGTATTTGAAGCCCGCAAAACGTTCAAATCACGTTTACCGCTGATTTCACCGAATTTTCATATCCAAAACAAATCACGCTCATACAAAGCCTTTGAGCTGACAGCAAACTTTGTCTGAATCACATAGGGGGGCTATCTATTTTTAGTAATAATGCAAAGCACTATAGAATATACTTCGGAGCCAATCAGTACACACAAATTGCATAACAACTTATGCTATGACAAAAATAAAAGAAAGCCAAGAACCCTTAATCAACTCAAAAATTGTTTCATTATTCCATCAAATTACTATAAACAGCAAATACACGTTACATAAACAACCTTTCAACCAATTTATTAGCCTACGCAGCAAGAATCAACGACAGCTACGCTACCTATTAATTTATCTACTCTGAAATCTCCAAAACACTTGAAAATCCCGGAAGAGGAATCCCATATAAAAATGACGGCAGTGCTCGTCGAGATTCAAGTACCTTATAGGGTGTTTTTCAAAAATTTCAGACGGGCACCCCCGTCATTTTATAAGCGAGTCCCCCCTTCATTTTTTCCTGTGTAAAACAAATACTAATATAAGGATCGTTGACATGACCTCGGTCAAAGTGATTGTTGACATAAAGATCATGTTCTATTTCTCATTTAATTAAAATTGAAGTTTTCCAGCCTGTGTCATTCAAAATTGATTATGATTTTAGCAGCAAATCTTATCACTGAAAGAACAATGAATGATAGAAGAAAATCACGTTTCATTAATGTTCCATGTAAAATGTAATTGCTCACCTCAAATTCTCTCTTCTCACTCTTCGGGGCCAATAAAATTAGAGGTCTGGAAGAGCTACAGTACTACTCCTTTTTTCCCAACAGACTAGAGATCCCAACGGCAGAAGTCTACGATTAGTTATTGGAAGCGGCTCAGCATAATTCGTTGAAATATCACATTGCAAATGATCAATATGATCCAACAAAATTGAGGGAATACTTTCCAAAATTCTGCATGTATTACAAAGCAGAAAGCTTTCCACTAATTTACGCTGTTCTATCTAGTGTAGAAACTCTCTTCTCTGCAGAATCGAGACCTTTTTGTTCTCGCGCTTCGCGCTCGTGTCTCGCGCTACGCGCTCGCGCCCAAAAACGGCCGCTTGAGCTCCCCCAATAACGCCTGTTATGCAGGCTAGATTATCGCCGAGACAAGACCGAGAAGAATGGCTCGTTTTAGGCGTACTTTGTCTCGTTCAATGCTGGCCGTAAAAATAAATTCAGGCCGGATTCTCGCTATGTCAGGCTATAATTATTCGTACGGGTTTCGCCCTTTTTAACCTATTAATACCAGCTACTAGAAATAGGTCAGTGTCTTTTAAAACCTCTTTAAATGCTCACAAGGCAATTCACCCTTCACGCTTTCCTCCCACACCGCTATAAACAAATACCCTTTACACAAACAACCTTTTAATCAATTTATTAGCCTACGCACATCCCCATTTATTTCTCGTACACCACATATCAACTTATCTACTCTCAAATCTCCAAAATCCGGGGAGTGGAGACTTCTACATAAAATGTACAATTAGTAGCTCTTAACGATAAAACTTCTTTTCAACCATGCCCATCTAACGAATTTATAAAACGACACCCCGTCATTTTCATATGGCGGACCCCCCGGCGTGTCAATAAGTGACTACGAAACAGCGTCCACTTTATATATTGGGCAGGCTTGGCAACAAGCCAGCCCAATCAATTACCAAAGTAAGTTTCCTCGGACTTAAATTATTACTCCATGCAAATTGCTCTGACTAACTACTCGGCAATAAAGAGATCAAGCTTTTCATTAAAATGCAGTTTTGCTTGATGTTTTTACTCTTTTAAAACTTCATTTGAATGAAAAACTCGATCTCTTTATTGCCGAGGAGTTAGTCAAAGCTATATGCAGGGAGTAATAATTCAAGTCTGAGGAAACTTTCTGTGGTTATTTAATAAAAATTTGTGAGAGATATGGAATGTTTTGACCGCTTATATTTCAAACATGAAAAAACACGTGTTAAAAATGTTTTCGCGATTTATTCAAAATCCAACACTTTAATTTGTTTGAAATTTTGCCATTTAGTGTGCTACACTGTGTAGATTACAATGCATTTATTCGCTTGTCGCGGGTAGCTCCAAAATCGACCAGTTTTGCTGAGTTAAGTCATGAAAAACGCGCGCTTTTGCGCTTGCGCACTTGCACTTTTTAACTCAGGAATTAAATTAAGCGCGGACCGCTTCACTCTCGGTCAGCTGTCAGGTGGTAAAATTCCATCGTACTGCAGCTTGATCGATCGCTGCAATTGAACGTTTCAATTGAGCCAGGAAGCAAGCGAGTTTGTTTGCGCGTTATCATATGACCGCAAGCATGTTCGCTCTAATCGCAAGCGATCGTGCGATCGCTCAGTGATAATTTTACGATCCTGCGATAGGTCGCGTTTATCATACCAAAGTGAATGAAGCCTAAGACGTTATATGTGTTTATTAAACCAGAGTGAACACAGCATACGAGTTTTGTGCATTTCTGTTTATTAAATCAAAGTGAACACAGGATAAGACATGCGCACCTGTGTTGAACCAAAGTGAACACAGCATACGACTTATGTGCATTTCTGTTTATTAAACCAAAGTAAACATAGGATAAGACATGCGTGAAGTGAACATAGTACGTGCAGTTCGTGTTGAAAACAAAAGAAATTGGAAAAATGAGGCTTACATCAAGCACCACCCAAATTTTTCATCGAGTGAGGACGCTTGTATTTGAACCCCGAAAAGGTAAGAATTTCTTCCGTTCTATCTACTCGTTTTTGGGGTAGCACTTTAGTTGGATTTTCTTTGAGACCCTTATTTTATTTCCATTCCGGTTTTTTCCTTGGTTAAGAGCACATAATTCTTTCGCGAGTTCATTTTCACACGTGTGTGAACACAAACTGACAAGCGCCGTTCCGAAAGTCCTTAATTGGCCGTTTTTATGCTTGAGTCGTTAAAGTCGTCCAGACGCAATTAACGTCTCAGACGTTAAATGCGTCTGGTATAAAAACGGGACGTTAAATAGTCAGACGTTAAACCCGTCTGGCTTATTTTCCGTTTTTATACTAGACTTGACGCTCGTACGGACAGCAATATCAAGCTCGAGGGTACTTACGGTGAATTTGTTCGGCATGAGTGGCCGTACGGCCCGTACCGTGCACAAGCTACGATTGTATGATCTCCAGTGTTAAACATAAGGATTTATATTTGAAATGCTTGTCCTTTCTTTAGGTTTAGTTGACTTGTCATGCGCATTTTTGTTTTAAGGTCCTGTTGTGTTTAGCCAAGCAAGTTTGTTTTAAGGTCCTGTTGTGTTTAGCACAGACATTTTTGTTTTAAAGTCCTGTTGTGTTCAGCACAGGCATTTTTGTTTTAAGGTTCTGTTGTGTTCAGCACAGGCAGTTTAGTTGTGGCTTAGTCTACTTCTACTGAGGATTCGTCCTCTTGTGTTATATTGTGGATTCCTCCATTCTTATTATTAAAGTGCACCTAACCTCAATTTTTTTTCCTTTTAATCAACTCAATGTACGTTGAAAAGTCCAATAGTGAAATATTTCGTGTTTTTAACGTCGCGTTATTGAGTTATAGAGATCTGAATTTACAAAATGCTAATTAGATGACGTCAAATCAACACTGAATCAAGTCTTTACCATTATTTCTACTTCAATTTACAATACGCAGTTCACAACTGAAGGATAATCAATTTAAGAAATATTAAATAAAAACTGTTAATAGTCAATTGATTTGTAAAAAAAATATTACTTGGAGGTGGAAACAAGTAGTTGTACAAAAAACGATTCTTGATCATGAGCCCTTGGCTCGGGAGATTGGGCAACCACTCCCTGTGAAAACGACGTAAAATAAATTATTACTATTACTATTACTATTGATGTCATCTTATTAACATTTTGTAAATTCAAACGTCTATAATTCACTAACGCAACGTTAAAAACAAGAAATATTTAACTATTAAACTTTTCAACGTACATAGAGTTGATTTAGCGAAAAAAAAAAAACAATTTTGGGGTTAGGTGCACTTTAAGGATTTATCCTTATAATAATTTGTTGAGGATTCGTCCTCTGGCTTCTTGTGGATTCGTCCACTGTTGCCTTTGGGGTTTTTACCCTCTTATTTATTTATTTATTTATTTGCCATTTAAAGGGGAGTTTTTGCGTCGACTTTTTGTCTGACATACTTTCCCTGCCATATTTTTATTTTGCCCATGACTGGTTTATAGCTAAAGATTCAATTTAATGAGTTTTGATCATTGGGCGTTAAAGGGTTTGCTAGTGTGTTGGGTTGTCCCTGCCTATTGATTTGTAATTTTGCCTTTACGGTTATAATGAGCTCCTGTTTGCCTTCAAGGTTTTTTTCCCTTAAGTAAAATGCTTAAGGCCGATTCTCGTTACCTTTGAGGTTATGCTCTCAAAGTTTTTTGTTGTTTACGAGGCACTGAGCTTGCTGATGCGTTGACTTTCAGTCTGACGTGGCTTGTCTCTGCCTTTTGATTTTACATTTTGCACATTTGTTTTTCAACCATAATTTTAATTTTCAAGATTCCCAGATACTACCTTAATTAACGTTTGTTTGCAGGCATGCCCCAAAAACGTTCAGCTCCGAAAACATCATTGACTGCTTCAGGCGCCGGACAGGCATCCACCTGACTTAACTCCACCTGCTTCAGAACTTCCTGCTGACAATACACTGCCAATGACATTTCTGTCTGCAAGGAGTTTAATAGTTTCTGGAGTGGGCAATTAAACCAAAGTGAAAATAGGATAAGATTTATGCGCACTTGCGTTTATTAAACCAAAGTGAACACAGGATAAGACTTATGAGCACTTGTGTTAATTAAACCAAAGTGAACACAGCATAAGACTTAGAATATTTGCTCAAATGTTAAAGTGATTAGTTAAAAATGGTTGTTGGTCATCGACTTTTTCAGCATGTGGTAGCTCCTAAAAGAGCTTTTTTTGCACTTGTTCACACGGTCAATCTTGTAAGTGGTTCTTGAAAGAACAACAATGCGACTTCGTTGCCACAGCACAGAATTCCATCCCTGCGAATAAGATCATAAAAACACGTGATTGTTACATTATTATTAGAGTGTCTACTATAATGTTGAATTAAATTACGTAATGCACAACGTAAGAACAACTGATGGCGCGAACAAACACCCTTATTATTTCATTCCACGGGCCCTGTTGTTAGGGGCAACAACTGGGAAAACCGCTGAGCATGGGGGGATATATAGAACCCCCCAGTTTATGTCAGCCCTCTCTTTTCGTGAATCGCGGGAGGACGTCACCAGTTCCGGCGACCCTCCCTCCTCCCCACAGCGATGACCACCATGCCAACTTGGAGCTCTCGCTCCCTTTCACCTCCGGAGTAACTTCATTCCCATAACTTAACAATACCTGGGGTGATTGTAAGTAAGGGCTCCAGTGGGAATTATTTACTAAGTCAACTTTATGTTAAGAGGGTAACACATAACAGATTTCACTGACAAACCTGTGGCCCTCTATCTGAGAATTTAGAATATTTTACATAGATATCAACTGGACTGCAAGCAGTCCCTTATTTTTCTTCTAGTTGGCCAAGCACGCGTCAGAGGCGAAGCCGTCAGCTGCGAGGAAGCAGGGAATTAGCCCCAAGAACAGTTGAAATAACCTCTTATTGTTACTTGTCTTCGGGCTGACCAATGACCACCTCGTTCCTCGCAGCTCGCAGCTTCGCCGCTCGCGTGCTTGACCAACTATAAGAAAGACAAGAGACTGCTCGCAGTCTAGATATAAACGCAAAATTTACCCAAGTCTTGGTTCTTTTATTCTACCTTTGCTTATCTGACGTCTTTCTTTTTTTGTCCAACTGTCACCTTTTAGAATAATAATTACAACAATACTAATGTGTTGACTTCAGTGTCGTAGGCTAAGGGATGCATGCAGCAGACAAGCAGCAACTATACCAAAATAAAAAATAACAACATAGAAAACAGTAAATTAAATTTTCTATAGCCAATAATGCACTCGTTCTGTGTAATCCAGGCAGCAGTTGATTTCACTGATTTCATTTATAAAAGTAAGCGAGATACTACGCGCGCCCCGCGCGATTGACTTAAAATGGTTATTTAGAGCACATATTTCATAAACAAAATGAAAAACTGTCTTTCCGTGTTTTGGTACCGCTTGTCAATGTTGTCGAAATAGTTGTGGAAACACATTTTTTTGACATAGCTTTTATCACTCCCCCACCTATGGAAAAACGAAAAACGTTTCCTATTTCTGGCATACATGCTGTTGGTAGCAAATAAATTTAAAAAGGCCTTTAACTCGACCTCTCTTTCCTCCCTTTCCATCAGATTGAGAAGGGTGTCCTGGATGACGATGTTAAAAAATTTCATCTTCGGTTTGATCAGCTGGTAAAGGTTACAATGATGATAACGTCCATTTTGGTGGGGTAGTATCCACTGGACCTTCATTCCGATTGAAGCCCTCCCACTACTAAGTGGTGGGAAGGTCGAAATGAAGGCCGTACTTGGGAAGGTCTTGAGCCATATTAGCAAGATTAAGCTTCGTTACGTCGGGTTTAATGGTGTTTGATGTCCGTCTTGGCCTTTTTTCTAGAAGTTTAATACCTTGGTAACCAAGTGGGGCTGGGAGACCATTTATTGTAGAACAGGAGGGCCTTTCCGCCCAGACCCTTAACAACCTTAAATTGGTGTTTGTTGTTGTTTTATTACCGATCGGGATTTGAGAGACCAACTTCGCTCCCAGGATCTCTATTCTTCCCGTCCCCTGGAGCGAGAGAAACCCTCGTAACAAGGTTGTCAGGAAATGACTGTGTAAATGCAGGCTGTTCATCTCATTTTTTCGGTTTGTTTCATGTCCCACCTACAAAAGAAAAAAAAGAACAAAAAGTAATGGGATTGACATTACTCGTGAGCCTACCTTTGGCAAGAAACTGTCTGTCAATACCAAAAGGATTTCCTGCAATGGCACCATTAAAAAATATATTGGAGAGATTTAAATAAACAGTCGGGAAGTAAATAAATATATCTATGATGCGGGTAACCCCGAAGAGGATATTAAGTTTCAATGGCCATGAATTTTCATAGACCAGGAATTTTCATAGCTCTGACCATGGATCCTTATAGTTAACAACTATTCACCGAAGTGGAGGTGGGTAGTGGTGGATATTTACCGAGCCGCTTCGTGGCTCGGTAAATATCCACCACTACCCACCAACACTGAGGTGAATAGTTGTTTTAGTATATACTGAAACAGTGAGATAATATAACGAAAATGATGCTTTTTAACTCATTTATTCCTGTCAACGATTACAATTTTCGCGCGCAAAATAGCACTTGCTATTCCGAGTTTCAGTAGCCAATCAGAGAGCGCCAACAATGCTATCCACTGTTTCAGTAATGATCTATAGTCCATCGATTGTCATAGGCCATGAATTTCTTGGCCCATGGATTTTCGTAGGCCATGAATTTTCATAGGCCATGAATTTTCATAAGTCGTGAATGTCATGCCATGGATTTCCATAAACCATGGATTTCATGGCCCCGGATTTTTATAGGCCATGGATTTCATGGCCCTGCATTTTCATAGGCCATCGATTTTATGGCCCAGGATTTTCATAGGCCATGAATTTCATGGCCATGGATTTTCATAGGCCGCGGATTAAATGGCAAGGAATTTTCATAGGCCTGTTTATTTCATGGCCGTGGATATTCATAGGCCATGGATTTTCATAGGTCATGAATTTAATGGGCATGGATTTTCATAGGCCATGGATTTTCATAAGTCGTGAATGTCATGCCATGGATTTCCATAAACCATGGATTTCATGGCCCCGGATTTTTATAGACCATGGATTTCATGGCCCTGCATTTTCATAGGCCATCGATTTTATGGCCCAGGATTTTCATAGGCCATGAATTTCATGGCCATGGATTTTCATAGGCCGCGGATTAAATGGCAAGGGATTTTCATAGGCCTGTTTATTTCATGGCTGTGGATATACATAGGCCATGGATTTTCATAGGCCATGAATTTCATGGCCATGGATTTTCATAGGTCATGAATTTAATGGGCATGGATTTTCATAGGCCATGGATTTCCGCAGGCCATGGATTTTCATAGGCCACGAATTTAATGGCCATGGATTTTCGTAGGCCATGAATTTTCATAAGTCATTAATGTCATGCCATGGATTTTCATAGGCCCTGGATTTTCATAGGCCATGGATTTCCATTAACCATGGATTTCATGGCCCTGGATTTTCATAGGCCATGGATTTCCATAAACCATGGATTTCATGACCCTGGATTTTCATAGGACATGGATTTCAGTCATGGCCATGGAGTTTTATAGATCATGGATTTCAGGGCCCTGCAATTTCATAGGCCATCGATTTTGTGGCCCAGGATTTTCATAGGCCACGCATGAATTTCATGGCTATGGATTTTCATAGGCCGTGAATTAAACGGCAAGGGATTTTCATAGGCCTGTTTATTTCATGGTCGTGGATATTCGTAGGCTATGGATTTTCATAGGTCATGAATTCAATGGATTTTAATAGGTCTTAATTTAATGGCAATGGATTTTGATGGGCCATGGATTATGCATAGGCCATGGATTTCATGGCCATGGAATTTAAAGTAATAGAATTTCCGAGGACGAGGTTTTTCATAGGCCATGAATTTCATGGCTATGGATTTTCTTAAGTCAAAGATTTTGATAGGCCATGGATTTTCAAAGGCCATGAACTTCATGGCCATGGATTTTAATAGGCAATAGATTTTCATAAGCCATGGTTTTTATAGGTCATGCATCTTCATAGCCCATGAATTTCATGGCCATTGATTTTCATAGCCCATGAATTTCATGGCCATTGATTTTTACAGGCCATGAATTTTCATAGGCCATGGATATACATAGGCCATGGATTTCATGGCCCTGAGATTTCATGGGCAATTGATTTTCATAGGCCATGGATGCGATGAATTAATTTCATGGCTGTGGATTTTCATAGCCCATGAATTTCACGGCCATGGATTTCATGGCCATGGATTTCCATAGGCTATGGATTTTCATGGGCGGGCCATGGATTTTCATAGGCCATGGATGCAATGGATTAATTTCATAGCCGTGGAATTTCATAGACCATGAATTTCATGGCTCTGTATTTCATGGGCCAAGGATTTTCATAAGCCACGAATTTTTACAGGCTATGGATTTTCATAGGCCATCGATTTCACGGCAATGGATTTCCATAGGCTATGGATTTTCATGGGCCATGGATTTTCATAGGCCATGGATTAATTTCATGGCCGTGGATATTCATAGGCCATGAATTTTACGGCACTGGAGTTCATGGGCCATGGACTTTCATAAGCCACGGATTTCCACACGCTATGCATTTTCATAGGCCATGGATTTCCACAAGCTATGGATTTTCATAGGCCATGGATTTCCACAGGCTAAGGATTTTCATAGGCCATGGATTTCCACAGGCTATGGATTTTCATAGGCCATGGATTTCCACAGGCTATGGATTTTCATAGGCCATGGATTTCCACAGGCTATGGATTGTCATAGGCCATGGATTTCCACAGGCTATGGATTTTCATAGGCCATGGATTTCCACAGGCTATGGATTTTAATAGGCCATGTTTTTCATAGGCTATGAATTTTCATAGGCTATAAATTTTCATAGACCATGAATTTTCATTGACCATGGATTAATTTCATGGCCGTGGATTGTCACAGGCCATGAATTTCATGCCATGGATTTTCATAGATCATGAATTAATTTCATGGCCGTGGATTTTTATAGGCCACGAATTTCTTGCTATGGATTTTCAACAGGCTATGGATTTTCACAGGCCATGAATTTCACGGCAATGGATTTCTTGGCCATGGATTTCATGGCTATGGATTTTCTTAAGTCAAAGATTTTGATAGGCCATGGATTTTCATAGGTCATGGATTTCATGGCCATGGATTTCATAGCTCTGACCATGGATTGTTATAGGCCATGAATTTCTTGGCCATGGACTTTCGTAGGCCATGAATTTTCATAGGCCATGAAGTTTCAAAGACCATGGATTTCAATAGGCCATGAATGTCATGGCCATGGATCCTGACAAAAATGTTGCACTGCTGCTAATTTCGTGTGAAAGCAAAGACACCGAGAAAACGTAGCAAGCACGTATCGAAATGCCAAAGTTCATTCTCATTGGATGGTTATCGTAAATTCTCACGTCAGGTCAACCTGCGGTCCGTGATTGGATGTTACGGCAAAGCTCATAACTCAAAATAGAAACAACAGTTGTTGATTAACTAAAATTTATTTCATACGTTCAATAAATTGTGATGATTTTCACAGCTCATGGATTTCTTGGTCATAGATTTTCATAGATACGGATTTCCATAGGCCATGGATGTCACGGCCCTGGTTTATTATAGCCCATGGATTTCAGTCATGGCCATGGATTTCCATCGGCTTTGGATTTTATGGCCCTGGATTTTCGTAGGCCATGGATTTTAATAAGTCATGAATTTAATGGCCATGGATTTTCATAGGCCATGGATTAATTTAATGTCTGTGGATTTTTATAGGCCACGAATTTCTTACTATGGATATCCACAGGCTATGGATTTTCATAGGCCATGGATTTTCATAGACCATGGATTAATTTCATCACCGTGGATTTTTATGGGCGATTTCTTCATGGCTATGGATTTTCTTAATCAAAGATTTTGATTGGCCATGGATTTTCATAGGTCATAGATTTCATGGCCATGGATTTCATAGGCCATGGATTTCATAGGCCATGGATTTCATAGGCCATCGATTTCATAGGCCATGAATTTCATGCAAATTATTTTCTTCGGCCACAATTTCATGGCCATTGATTTTCTTCGGCTATGGATTTTCATACGCCATGGTTTTCATAGGCCATGAATTTCACGGCCATGGATTTTAAGGGGTTATGAATTTAATGGCCATGGATTTTTATAGGCCATGTATTTTTATAGGCCAGAAATTTAATGGCCATGGACTTTTATAGGCCATGGATTTTCTTTCGACATGGATATCCATTGGCCATGGATATCCATAGGCCATGGATTTCATGGCCCTGGATTTCATAGGCCAAGGATTTCATGGCCCTGGATTTCATAGGCCATGGATTTAAATAGGCCATGAATTTAATGGCCATGGATTTTCAAAGGCCATGAATTTCACGGCCATGGATTTTAATACCTTATGAATTTAATGGCCATCGATTTTTATAGCCCATGGATTTTCATTGGCCACAGATTTCATGGCCCTGGATTTCATAGGCTAGGGATTTTATGGACATGGATTTTCATAGGCCATGGATTTTCATTGACCATGGATTAATTTCATGGCCGTGGATTGTCACAGGCCATGAATTTCATGCCATGGATTTTCATAGATTATGAATTAATTCCATGGCCGCGGATTTTTATAGGCCATGAATTTCTTGCTATGGATTTTCAACAGGCTATGGATTTTCACAGGCCATGAATTTCACGGCAATGGATTTCTTGGCCATGGATTTCATGGCTATGGATTTTCTTAAGTCAAAGATTTTGATAGGCCATGGATTTTCATAGGTCATGGATTTCATGGCCATGGATTTCATAGCTCTGACCATGGAATGTTATAGGCCATGAATTTCTTGGCCATGGACTTTCGTAGGCCATGAATTTTCATAGGCCATGAAGTTTCAAAGACCATGAATTTTCATAGGCCATGAAGTTTCAAAGACCATGGATTTTCATAGGCCATGAATGTCATGGCCATGGATCCTGACAAAAATGTTGCACTGCTGCTAATTTCGTGTGAAAGCAAAGACACCGAGAAAACGTAGCAAGCACGTATCGAGATGCCAAAGTTCATTATCATTGGATGGTTATCGTAAATTCTCACGTCAGGTCAACCTGCGGTCCAAGATTAGATGTTACGGCAAAGCTCATAACTCAAAATAGAAACAAGAGTTGTTGATTAACTAAAATTTATTTCATATGTTCAATAAATTGTGATGATTTTCACAGCCCATGGATTTCTTGGCCATGAATTTCATGGGCATGGATTTTCATAGACACGGATTTCCATAGGCCATGGATTTCACGGCCCTGGTTTTTTATAGCCCATGGATTTCAGTCATGGCCATGGATTTCCATCGGCTTTAGATTTTATGGCCCTGGATTTTCATAGGCCATGGATTTTAATAGGTCATTAATTTAATGGCCATGGATTTTAATAGGCCATGAATTTCACGTCCATGGATTTCAATACCTTATGAATTTAATGGCCACGAATTTTTATAGGCCATGGATTCTCATAGGCCATGGATTCATATCATGGCCATGGATTTTCATATGCCACGAATTTAATGGCTATGGATTCCATAGGCCACAGATTTCATGGCCCTGGATTTCATAGGCCAAGGATTTCATGGCCATGGATTTTCATAGGGCATGAATTTAACGGCCATGGATTTCATGGCCATGGATTTCATGGGCCATAATTTGCATAAGCCACGGATTTCCACAGGCTGTGGATTTTCATAGGCCATGAATTTAATGGCCATTGATTTTAATAGGTCATGAATTTAATGACCATGGATTTTTATAGGCCGTGGATTTTCATAGGCCATGGATTTCATGGCCCTGGATTTCATAGCCGTGGATTTTCATAGGCCATGGATATCCATAGGGTATGGATTTTCATTGGCCATGGATTTCCACAGGCTATGGATTTTCATAGGGCATGGATTTCCGCAGGCCATGGATTTTCATAGGCCATGGATTTCCATAGGGTATGGATTTTCATTGGCCATGGATTTCCACAGGCTATGGATTTTCATAGGGCATGGATTTCCGCAGGCCATGGATTTTCATAGGCCATGGATTTCCATAGGCCATGAATTTCACCGCCATGGATTTCAATAGGCCATGTTTTCCATAGGCTATGAATTTTCATAGGCCATGAATTTTCATGGACCATAGATTAATTTCATGGCCGTGGATTTTCACAGGCCATGAATTTCATGCCATGGATTTTTATAGGCCATGGATTCTCATAGACCATGGATTAATTTCATGGCTGTGGATTTTTATAGGCAATCAATTTCTTGCTATGGATTTCCACAGGCCATGGATTTCCACAGGCTATGGACTTTCATAGGCCATGGATTTTCATAGGCAATGGATTTCACGGCCATGGATTTTCATGCCCTTGGATTTTCAATGGCCATGGATTAATTTTATGGCCGTGGATTTTCATAGGCCATGCATTTCACGGACATGGATTTCATAGCCATGGATTTTCATGGCCCTGGATTTGATGGGTCATGGATTTTCATGGCCCTGGATTTCATGTGCCATGGACTTTCATAAGCCACGGATTTCCACATACTATGGAGTTTCATAGGGCATGGATTTCCGCAGGCCATGGATGCTATTAGGGCATGGATTTCCATAGGCCATGTTTTTCATAGGCTATGAATTTTCTTAGGCCATGGATTAATTTCATCGCCGTGGATTTTTATAGGCCATGAATTTCATGCCATGGATTTCCACAGGCCATGAATTTCACGGCCATGGACTTCTTCGCCATTCATTTCATGGCTATGGATTTTCATGGCTATGGATTTTCTTAATCAAAGATTTTGATTGGCCATGGATTTTCATAGGTCATAGATTTCATGGCCATGGATTTCATGTCCATGGATTTCATAGGCCATGACCATGAATATTCATAGGCCATGAATTTCATGCAAATTATTTTCTTCGGCCACAATTTCATGGCCATGGATTTTCTTCGGGTATGGATTTTCATACGTTATGGTTTTCAGAGGCCATGAATTTCACGGCCATGGATTTTAATAGATTATGAATTTAATGGCCATGGATATCCATAGGGCATGGATTTCATGGCACGGATTTCATACGCCAAAGATTTCATGGCCCTGGATTTCATGGGCCATGGATTTTGAAAAGACACGGATTTCCACAGGATATGGATTTTCATAGCACATGGATTTTCATAGGCCATGGATCCATAGGCTATGGATTTTCATTGGCCATTGATTTCCATAGGCTATGGATTTTCATTGGCCATTGATTTCCATAGGCTATGAATTTTACGGCCATGGATTTTCATAGGCCATGGATTTTCACAGGCCATGAATTTCATGCCATGGATTTTCATAGGCCATGGATTTTCATAGACCATGGAATAATTTCATGGCCGTGGATTTTTATAGGCCATGAATTTCTTGCTATGGATTTCCACAGGCTATGGATTTTCATAGGCGATGAATTTCACGGCAATGGACTTCTTGGCCATGGATTTCATGGCTATGGATTTTCTTAAATCAAAGATTTTGATAGGCCATGGATTTTCATAGGACATGGATTAATTTCATGGCCGTGAATATTCATAGGCCACGAATTTCATGGCCACGGATTTTTATAGGCCATGGATTAAACGGCAAGGGATTTTCATAGGCCTGTTAATGGGGCTATGTCGCGAGGATAGCGGGTGAGTACTGGGTACTAACTTGAAAAATGTGCGGTGGCTTTTTATCAAGTTGGCGGCCATTACCGTCGAATTCGCTGCAATCCGTTCCATCCCGTCGTATTGCGTGGAAGGATAGATCTCAAGTTTACAAATTAGTTAGAGTATTTACTTGGCTAGTTTTTTGTTAAATTATTTCTGCGATTTGTTAGTCGTACCTTCAAAAAATTCGATGTGCTTCAGTAGTGGTGGAAGATGAGGAGGAATTGAAAAGCGAAATCGATCGCGTGTTTGTTTACCTCGCGTGGTTCGACACGAGTGCAAGCGCGATAAAACTTGCCTCGATCCGGGAGGAAACAATAGAAATTTGACATGTGTGTCGTCACATGACAGGAACTCATTACGCAGACTCACCTTGCGACATAGCCTCTTTAATTTCATGGCCGTGGATATTAATAGGCCATGGATTTAAATAGGCCATGAATTTAATGGCCATGGATTTTCATAGGCCATGAATTTCACGGCCATGGATTTTCATAGGCCATGGATTTAAATAGGCCATGGATTTCATGACCATGGATTTTCATGGCCCTGGATTTCATGAGCCATAATTTTCATACGCCACGGATTTCCACAGGCTATGAATTTTTATGGGCCATGGATTTCACGGCCATGGATTTTCATAGGCCATGCATTTCTTGGCCATGGATTTTCATACGCCACGAAGTTAATGGCCATGGACTTTTATAGGCCATGGATTTTCATACGTTAAGGATTTGATGGCCATGGATTTCACTATTTTACATAGATATCAAGTGGACTGCAAGCAGTCCCTTATTTTTCTACTGGTTGGCCAAGCACGCGTCAGAGGCGAAGCCGTGAGCTGCGAGGAAGCAGGGAATTAGCCCCAGGAAAAGTTAAAATAACCTCTTATTGTTACTTGTCTTCGGGCTGACCACCTCGTTCCTCGCAGCTCACAGCTTCGCTGCTCGCGTGCTTGACCAACTATAAGAAAGATAAGAGACTGCTCGCAGTCTAGATATAAACTGCAAAATTTACCAAGTCTTGGTTGTTTTTTTCTACTCTTGCTTATCTGACGTCTTTCTTTTTTGTCCAACTGTCACCTTTTAGAATAATAATTACAACAATGCTAACTAATGTGTTGACTTCAGTGTCGTAGGTTAAGGGATGTATGCAGCAGACAAGCAGCAGCTATACCAAAATAAAAAATAACAACATAGAAAAGAGCAAGGTACATTTTCTATAGCCAATAATGCACTCGTTCTGCGTAATTCAGGCAGCAGTTGATCTCACTGATTTCGTTTATAAAAGTAAGCGAGATACCATGCTCGCTCTGCGCGATTGACTTAAAATAGTTATTTAGAGCACATATTTCATAAAGAAAATGAAAAACTGTCTTTCCGTGTTTTGGTAGCGCTTGTCAATGTTGTCGAAATAGTTGTGGAAACACATTTTTTTCCAATAGCTTTTATCACTCCCCCACCTATGGAAAAACGGAAAACGTTTCTCATTTCTGACATACATGCTGTTGCTAGAAAATATATTTAAAAAGGCCTTTACCTCGACCTCTCTTTCCTCCCTTTCCATCAGATTGAGAAGGGTGTCCTGCATGGCGATGTTAAATAATTTCATCTTCGGTTTGATCAGCTGGTAAAGGTTTCAATGATGATAACGTCCATTTTGGTGGGGTAGTATCCACTGGACCTTCATTCCGATTGAAGTCCTCCCACTACTTTGTGGTGGGAGGGTCGAAATAAAGGCCGTACTTGGGAAGGTCTTGAGCCATATTCGCAAGATTAAGCTTCGTGACGTCGGGTTTAATGGTGTTTGATGTCCGTCTTGGCCTTTTTTCTAGAAGTTTAATACCTTGATGTGGTAACCAAGTGGGGCTGGGAGACCATTTATTGTAGAACAGGAGGGCCTTTCCGCCAAGAACAGGAGGGCCTTTCCGCCTAGAACAGGAGGGCCTTTCCGCCCAGACCCTTAACAACCTTAAATTGGTGTTTGTTGTTGTTTTATTACCGATCGGGATTTGAGAGACCAACTTCGCTCCCAGGATCTCCATTCTTCCCGTCCCCTGGAGCGAGAGAAACCCTCGTAACAAGGTTGTCAGGAAATGACTGTGTAAATGCAGGCTGTTCATCTTCATTTTTTCAGTTAGTTTCATGTTTCATGTCCCACCTACAAAAGAAAAAAAAAGAACAAAAAGTAATGGGATTGACATTACTCGTGAGCCTACCGTTGGCAAGAAACTGTCTGTCAATACCAAAAGGATTTCCTGCAATGGTACCACTAAAAAATATATTGGAGAGATTTTTATAAACAGTCGGGAAGTAAATAAATATGAATGATGCAGGTAACCCCGAAGAGGATATTAAGTGTCAATGGCCATGAATTTTCATAGACCAGGAATTTTCATAGCTCTGACCATGGATCCTTGTAGTTAAAAACTATTCACCGAAGTGGAGGTGGGTAGTGGTGGATATCCACCACTACCCACCTACACTGAGGTGAATAGTTGTTTTAGTATATACTGAAACAGTGAGATAATATAACGAAAATGATGCTTTTTAACTCATTTATTCCTGTCAACGATTACAATTTTCGCGCGCAAATTGCTGGGAGGTAAATAGCACTTGCTATTCCGAGTTTCAGTAGCCAATCAGAGAGCGCCAACAATGCTATCCACTGTTTCAGTAATGATCTATAGTCCATCGATTGGGCCATGAATTTCTTGGCCCATGGATTTTCGTAGGCCATGAATTTTCATAGGCCATGAATTTAAAGGCCATGGATTTTCTAGGCCATGGATTTAATTCAGGGCCGCGAATATTCATAGGCCGTGAATTTCATGGCCATGGATTTTCATAGGCCGCGGATTAAATGGAAAGGGATTTTCATAGGCCTGTTTATTTCATGGTCGTGGATATTCATAGGCCATGGATTTTCATAGGCCATGAATTTCATGGCCATGGATTTTCATAGGTCATGAATTTAATGGACATGGATTTTCATAGGCCATGGATTTCCGCAGGCCATGGATTTCCGCAGGCCATGGATTTTCATAGGCCACGAATTTAATGGCCATGGATTTTCGTAGGCCATGAATTTTCATAAGTCATTAATGTCATGCCATGGATTTTCATAGCCCATGGATTTTCATAGGCCATGGATTTCCATAAACCATGGATTTCATGGCCCTGGATTTTCATAGGACATGGATTTCAGTCATGGCCATGAAGTTTTATAGATCATGGATTTCCGGGCCCTGCAATTTCATAGGCCATCAATTTTGTGGCCCAGGATTTTCATAGGCCACGCATTTTAATAGGCCATGGATTTTCATAGGCCATAAAGCTCGTGGCCATGGATTTTAATAGTCCATTAATTTAATGCTATGGATTTTCATAGGCCATGAATTTCACAGCCATGGATTTTTATAGGCCATGGATTGATTTCAGGGCCGCGAATATTCATAGGGCATGAATTTCATGGCCATGGATTTTCATAGGCCGTGAATTAAACGGCAAGGGATTTTCATAGGCCTGTTTATTTCATGGCCGTGGATATTCGTAGGCTATGGATTTTCATAGGTCATGAATTCAATGGATTTTAATAGGTCTTAATTTAATGGCAATGGATTTTGATGGGCCATGGATTATGCATAGGCCATGGATTTCATGGCCATGGAATTTAAAGTAATAGAATTTCCGAGGACGAGGTTTTTCATAGGCCATGAATTTCATGGCTATGGATTTTCTTAAGTCAAAGATTTTGATAGGCCATGGATTTTCAAAGGCCATGAACTTCATGGCCATGGATTTTAATAGGCAATAGATTTTCATAAGCCATGGTTTTTATAGGTCATGCATCTTCATAGCCCATGAATTTCATGGCCATTGATTTTCATAGCCCATGAATTTCATGGCCATTGATTTTTACAGGCCATGAATTTTCATAGGCCATGGATATACATAGGCCATGGATTTCATGGCCCTGAGATTTCATGGGCAATTGATTTTCATAGGCCATGGATGCGATGAATTAATTTCATGGCTGTGGATTTTCATAGCCCATGAATTTCACGGCCATGGATTTCATGGCCATGGATTTCCATAGGCTATGGATTTTCATGGGCGGGCCATGGATTTTCATAGGCCATGGATGCAATGGATTAATTTCATAGCCGTGGAATTTCATAGACCATGAATTTCATGGCTCTGTATTTCATGGGCCAAGGATTTTCATAAGCCACGAATTTTTACAGGCTATGGATTTTCATAGGCCATCGATTTCACGGCAATGGATTTCCATAGGCTATGGATTTTCATGGGCCATGGGTTTTCATAGGCCATGGATTAATTTCATGGCCGTGGATATTCATAGGCCATGAATTTTACGGCACTGGAGTTCATGGGCCATGGACTTTCATAAGCCACGGATTTCCACACGCTATGCATTTTCATAGGCCATGGATTTCCACAAGCTATGGATTTTCATAGGCCATGGATTTCCACAGGCTAAGGATTTTCATAGGCCATGGATTTCCACAGGCTATGGATTTTCATAGGCCATGGATTTCCACAGGCTATGGATTTTCATAGGCCATGGATTTCCACAGGCTATGGATTGTCATAGGCCATGGATTTCCACAGGCTATGGATTTTCATAGGCCATGGATTTCCACAGGCTATGGATTTTAATAGGCCATGTTTTTCATAGGCTATGAATTTTCATAGGCTATAAATTTTCATAGACCATGAATTTTCATTGACCATGGATTAATTTCATGGCCGTGGATTGTCACAGGCCATGAATTTCATGCCATGGATTTTCATAGATCATGAATTAATTTCATGGCCGTGGATTTTTATAGGCCACGAATTTCTTGCTATGGATTTTCAACAGGCTATGGATTTTCATAGGCCATGAATTTCACGGCAATGGATTTCTTGGCCATGGATTTCATGGCTATGGATTTTCTTAAGTCAAAGATTTTGATAGGCCATGGATTTTCATAGGTCATGGATTTCATGGCCATGGATTTCATAGCTCTGACCATGGATTGTTATAGGCCATGAATTTCTTGGCCATGGACTTTCGTAGGCCATGAATTTTCATAGGCCATGAAGTTTCAAAGACCATGGATTTCAATAGGCCATGAATGTCATGGCCATGGATCCTGACAAAAATGTTGCACTGCTGCTAATTTCGTGTGAAAGCAAAGACACTGAGAAAACGTAGCAAGCACGTATCGAAATGCCAAAGTTCATTCTCATTGGATGGTTATCGTAAATTCTCACGTCAGGTCAACCTGCGGTCCGTGATTGGATGTTACGGCAAAGCTCATAACTCAAAATAGAAACAACAGTTGTTGATTAACTAAAATTTATTTCATACGTTCAATAAATTGTGATGATTTTCACAGCTCATGGATTTCTTGGTCATAGATTTTCATAGATACGGATTTCCATAGGCCATGGATGTCACGGCCCTGGTTTATTATAGCCCATGGATTTCAGTCATGGCCATGGATTTCCATCGGCTTTGGATTTTATGGCCCTGGATTTTCGTAGGCCATGGATTTTAATAAGTCATGAATTTAATGGCCATGGATTTTCATAGGCCATGGATTAATTTAATGTCTGTGGATTTTTATGGGCCACGAATTTCTTACTATGGATATCCACAGGCTATGGATTTTCATAGGCCATGGATTTTCATAGACCATGGATTAATTTCATCACCGTGGATTTTTATGGGCGATTTCTTCATGGCTATGGATTTTCTTAATCAAAGATTTTGATTGGCCATGGATTTTCATAGGTCATAGATTTCATGGCCATGGATTTCATAGGCCATGGATTTCATAGGCCATCGATTTCATAGGCCATCGATTTCATAGGCCATGAATTTCATGCAAATTATTTTCTTCGGCCACAATTTCATGGCCATTGATTTTCTTCGGCTATGGATTTTCATACGCCATGGTTTTCATAGGCCATGAATTTCACGGCCATGGATTTTAAGAGGTTATGAATTTAATGGCCATGGATTTTTATAGGCCATGTATTTTTATAGGCCAGAAATTTAATGGCCATGGACTTTTATAGGCCATGGATTTTCTTTCGACATGGATATCCATTGGCCATGGATATCCATAGGCCATGGATTTCATGGCCCTGGATTTCATAGGCCAAGGATTTCATGGCCCTGGATTTCATAGGCCATGGATTTAAATAGGCCATGAATTTAATGGCCATGGATTTTCAAAGGCCATGAATTTCACGGCTATGGATTTTAATACCTTATGAATTTAATGGCCATCGATTTTTATAGCCCATGGATTTTCATTGGCCACAGATTTCATGGCCCTGGATTTCATAGGCTAGGGATTTTATGGACATGGATTTTCATAGGCCATGGATTTTCATTGACCATGGATTAATTTCATGGCCGTGGATTGTCACAGGCCATGAATTTCATGCCATGGATTTTCATAGATTATGAATTAATTCCATGGCCGCGGATTTTTATAGGCCATGAATTTCTTGCTATGGATTTTCCACAGGCTGTGGATTTTCATAGGCCATGAATTTCACGGCAATGGATTTCTTGGCCATGGATTTCATGGCTATGGATTTTCTTAAGTCAAAGATTTTGATAGGCCATGGATTTTCATAGGTCATGGATTTCATGGCCATGGATTTCATAGCTCTGACCATGGAATGTTATAGGCCATGAATTTCTTGGCCATGGACTTTCGTAGGCCATGAATTTTCATAGGCCATGAAGTTTCAAAGACCATGGATTTTCATAGGCCATGAATGTCATGGCCATGGATCCTGACAAAAATGTTGCACTGCTGCTAATTTCGTGTGAAAGCAAAGACACCGAGAAAACGTAGCAAGCACGTATCGAGATGCCAAAGTTCATTATCATTGGATGGTTATCGTAAATTCTCACGTCAGGTCAACCTGCGGTCCAAGATTAGATGTTACAGCAAAGCTCATAACTCAAAATAGAAACAAGAGTTGTTGATTAACTAAAATTTATTTCATATGTTGAATAAATTGTGATCATTTTCACAGCCCATGGATTTCTTGGCCATGAATTTCATGGGCATGGATTTTCATAGACACGGATTTCCATAGGCCATGGATTTCACGGCCCTGGTTTTTTATAGCCCATGGATTTCAGTCATGGCCATGGATTTCCATCGGCTTTAGATTTTATGGCCCTGGATTTTCATAGGCCATGGATTTTAATAGGTCATGAATTTAATGGCCATGGATTTTAATAGGCCATGAATTTCACGTCCATGGATTTCAATACCTTATGAATTTAATGGCCACGAATTTTTATAGGCCATGGATTCTCATAGGCCATGGATTCATATCATGGCCATGGATTTTCATATGCCACGAATTTAATGGCTATGGATTCCATAGGCCACAGATTTCATGGCCCTGGATTTCATAGGCCAAGGATTTCATGGCCATGGATTTTCATAGGGCATGAATTTAACGGCCATGGATTTCATGGCCATGGATTTCATGGGCCATAATTTGCATAAGCCACGGATTTCCACAGGCTGTGGATTTTCATAGGCCATGAATTTAATGGCCATTGATTTTAATAGGTCATGAATTTAATGACCATGGATTTTTATAGGCCATGGATTTTCATAGGCCATGGATTTCATGGCCCTGGATTTCATAGCCGTGGATTTTCATAGGCCATGGATATCCATAGGGTATGGATTTTCATTGGCCACGGATTTCCACAGGCTATGGATTTTCATAGGGCATGGATTTCCGCAGGCCATGGATTTTCATAGGCCATGGATTTCCATAGGGTATGGATTTTCATTGGCCATGGATTTCCACAGGCTATGGATTTTCATAGGGCATGGATTTCCGCAGGCCATGGATTTTCATAGGCCATGGATTTCCTTAGGCCATGAATTTCACCGCCATGGATTTCAATAGGCCATGTTTTCCATAGGCTATGAATTTTCATAGGCCATGAATTTTCATGGACCATAGATTAATTTCATGGCCGTGGATTTTCACAGGCCATGAATTTCATGCCATGGATTTTTATAGGCCATGGATTCTCATAGACCATGGATTAATTTCATGGCTGTGGATTTTTATAGGCAATCAATTTCTTGCTATGGATTTCCACAGGCCATGGATTTCCACAGGCTATGGACTTTCATAGGCCATGGATTTTCATAGGCAATGGATTTCACGGCCATGGATTTTCATGCCCTTGGATTTTCATAGGCCATGGATTAATTTTATGGCCGTGGATTTTCATAGGCCATGGATTTTCATACGTTAAGGATTTGATGGCCATGGATTTCACTATTTTACATAGATATCAAGTGGACTGCAAGCAGTCCCTTATTTTTCTACTGGTTGGCCAAGCACGCGTCAGAGGCGAAGCCGTGAGCTGCGAGGAAGCAGGGAATTAGTCCCAGGAAAAGTTAAAATAACCTCTTATTGTTACAACAATGCTAACTAATGTGTTAACTTCAGTGTCGTAGGTTAAGGGATGCATGCAGCAGACAAGCAGCAACTATACCAAAATAAAAAATAACAACATAGAAAAGAGCAAGGTACATTTTCTATAGCCAATAATGCACTCGTTCTGCGTAATCCAGGCAGCAGTTGATCTCACTGATTTCATTTATAAAAGTAAGCGAGATACCACGCGTGGTTTGCGCGATTGACTTAAAATAGTTATTTAGAGCACATATTTCATAAAGAAAATGAAAAACTGTCTTTCCGTGTTTCCATGTTTTGGTAGCGCTTGTCAATGTTGTCGAAATAGTTGTGGAAACACATTTTTTCCAATAGCTTTTATCACTCCCCCACCTATGGAAAAACGGAAAACGTTTCTCATTTCTGACATACATGCTGTTGCTAGCAAATATATTTAAAAAGGCCTTTACCTCCACCTCTCTTTCCTCCCTTTCCATCAGATTGAGAAGGGTGTCCTGCATGACGATGTTAAATAATTTCATCTTCGGTTTGATCAGCTGGTAAAGGTTTCAATGATGATAACGTCCATTTTGGTGGGGTAGTATCAACTGGACCTTCATTCCGATTGAAGCCCTCCCACTACTTAGTGGTGGGAGGGTCGAAATAAAGGCCGTACTTGGGAAGGTCTTGAGCCATATTCGCAAGATTAAGCTTCGTTACGTCGGGTTTAATGGAGTTTGATGTCCGTCTTGGCCTTTTTTCTAGGAGTTTAATACCTTGCTGTGGTAACCAAGTGGGGCTGGTAGACCATTTATTGTAGAACAGGAGGGCCTTTCCGCCTAGACCCTTAACAACCTTAAATTGGTGTTTGTTGTTGTTTTATTACCGATCGGGATTTGAGAGACCAACTTCGTTCCCAGGATCTCTATTCTTCCTGTCCTCTGGAGCGAGAGAAACCCTCGTAACAAGGTTGTCAGGAAATGACTGTCTAAATGCAGGCTGTTCATCTTCATTTTTTCGGTTTGTTTCATGTCCCACCTACAAAAGGAAAAAAAGCACAAAAAGTAATAGGATTGACATTACTCGTGAGCCTACCTTTGGCAAGAAACTGTCTGTCAATACCAAAAGGATTTCCTGCAATGGCACCACTAAAAAATATATTGGAGAGATTTAAATAAACAGTCGGGAAATAAATAAATATATAATGCTGCGGGTAACCCCGCAGAGGATATTAAGTTTCAATGGCCATGAATTTTCATAGACCAGGAATTTTCAAAGCTCTGACCATGGACCCTTATAGTGATCTATAGTCCATCGATTGTCATAGGTCATGGATTTCTTGGCCATGGATTTTCGTAGACCATGAATTTTCATGGGCCATGAATTTTCATGGCCATGGATTAAACGGCAAGGGATTTTCAAAGGCCTGTTTCTTTCATGGCCGTGGATATTCATAGGCCATGAATTTCATGGCCATGGATTTTCATAGGTCATGAATTTAATGGCCATGGATTTTCATAGGCCATGAATTTAATGGCCATGGATTTTCGCAGGCCATGGATTTTCATGGGCCATGGATTTTCATAGGACATGGATTAATTTCATGGCCGTGGATTTTCATAGGCCATGAAATTCATGGCCATGGATTTTCATAGGCCACGAATTTAATGGCCATGGATTTTCGTAGGCCATGAATTTTCATAAGTCATGAATGTCATGCCATGGATTTTCATAGGCCATGGATTTCCATAAACCATGGGATTTCATGGCCCTGGATTTTCATAGGACATGGATTTCAGTCATGGCCATGGATTTTTATAGATCATGGATTTCAGGGCCCTGTAATTTCATAGGCCATCGATTTTGTGGCCCAGGATTTTCATTGGCCACGCATTTTAATAGGCCATGGATTTTCATAGGCCATAAAGCTCATGGCCATGGGTTTTCATAGGCCATGAATTTATTTCAGGGCCGCGAATATTTATAGGGCATGGATTTCATGGCCATGGATTTTCATAGGCCGTGAATTAAACGGCAAGGGATTTTCATAGGCCTGTTTATTTCATGGCCGTGGATATTCGTAGGCCATGGATTTTCATAGGCCATGGATTAATTTCATGGCCGTGGATTTTCATAGGCCATGAATTTCACGGCCATGGATTTTCATAGGCCACGAATTCAATGGCCATGGACTTTTATAGGACATGGATTTTCATAGACCATGGATATCCATAGGCCATAGATTTCATGGCTTTGGATTTCATGGCCCTGGATTTCATAGGCCATGGATTTTGATAGGCCATGAATTTCACGGCCATGGATTTTCATGGGCATTAATTTTCATGGCCATGGATTTTCATAGGCCTGTTTATTTCATGGCCGTGGATTTTCATGGGCATGCATTTTCATAGGCCATGAATTTCACGGCCATAGATTTTCATAGGCCATGGATTAATTTCATGGCGTGGATTTTCATAAGCCATGAATTTCATGCCATGGATTATTATAGGCAATGAATTGAATGGTCATGGAGTTTTATAGGCCATGGATTTTCCTAGGCCCCGGATTTCATGGGCCATGGAGTTTCATAGGCCATGAATTTCCATGGGCCATTGGTTTTCATAGGCTAGGAATTTCATGGACATGGATTTTCATAGGCGATGGATTTCATTGCCATGGTTTTCATAGTCATGGATGTAATAGCCATGGATTTTAAAACCCTGTGTTTTCATAGCCATGAATTTCATGGCCACGGATTTTAAGAAGTTATTACTTTTCGACATGGATTTCATGGCCATGGATTTTCATAGGCCATGGATTTCATGGCCACGGACTTCCATAGACCATGTATTTCCATAGTCCCTGAATTTCAATGGGCCATGGATTTCTTGGCCATGGAGTTTCGTAGGCCATGAATTTTCATAGGCCATGGGTTTTTCATAGGCCATGGATTTCCATAAACCATGGATTTCATGGCCCTGGATTTTCATAGGCCATGGATTTCAGTCATGGCCATGGATTTCATGGCCCTGCATTTTAGTAGGCCATCGATTTTATGGCCCAGGATTTTCATAAGCCATGCACTTTATGGGCATGGATTTTTATAGGCCATTAATTTAATGGCCATGGATTTTCACAGGCCATGGATTTATTTCAGGGCCGTGAATACTCATAGAGCATGTATTGTACTCATTGGCTCCGGTGCTCTAAAGTCACAAATTAAGCCCATAATGCAGAGCATATTGGAAGAGATCTTTAAATTAGACGAAAGGTTGCTTACCTTGAAGTGTAATTGTAGTTCTCTGTAGATATACGGAACATTATGGACCTACATACTCTCCCTATGTTACTCGCTAACCCACCCTTTACTTTCTGGACCTTCGCCAATGTTTTTTCCTACTCCAGAAAAACTGATTACCATTTCATGGTCCAGGAATTTTATACTCATCCTTATTTACAAAACAATTAACTCTGAAGTGTAACCGCTGACCAGCTAGCATTTAAGGAAGTATGCAAATTAAGCCCATAACTTCTCGTCTATATTTAAGTTTAAATAGGCCATGGATATCCATTAGGCCATAGATTTAATGGCCATGGATTTTCATAGGTCATCGATTTCATGGCCATGGAGTTTCATAGGTCATCGATTTCATGGCCATGGATTTTCATAGGCCATGAATTTCATGGCGATGTTTTTTCATAGGTCATGGAATTCATGACAATGGATTTTTATAGGCCTTGGATTTTCATAGGCAAGAAATTTCATAGCTAGGGATATCCATGGGCCATGGGTTACCCGACAGGCCATGGATTTCAGTCATGCCATGTATTTCCATAGGCCATGATTTTCATGGCCATGGAATTTCATAGGCCATGAATTTCATGGCCATGGAGTTTCAGAAGCCATAGATTTTGATAGGGCATGGATTTTCATAGGCCAAGGATTTCATGGCCATGGATATTCACAGGTCATGGATTTTATATGTCCTGGATTTTCATAGGCCATGAATTTCATGGCCATGGATTTTCATAATTGCTATTGATTTTCATGGGACATCAATTTCCTGGCCATGGATTTTTATAGGCCAAGGCTTTTTATGGCCATGGTTTTACATAGGGCATGAATTTCATGGCCATGGATTTTCAGAAGCTACCGATATTCATAGGCCACGAATTTCATGGCGATGGATTTTCATAGGCCATGAATTTAATGACCATGGATTTTTATAGGCCATGGATTTTCATAGGCCATGAATTTAATGTCCATGGATTTTTATAGGCCATGGATTTTCATAGGCCATGAATTTAATGTCCATGGATTTTAATAGGTCATGATTCTAATGGCAATGGACCATGGATTATGCATAGGCTATGGATTTCCACAGGGCATTAATGTTACGGCCATGGATGTTCGTAGGCCATGTATTTCATGGCCATGGATTTTTAAAGGCCATGGAGTTCGCGACCATGGATTTTCATAGGCCATGAATTTGATGGCCCTGGAGTTCGTGGTCATGGATTTTCATAGCCATGGACTTTCATAGGCTATGGATTAATTTCATGGCCGTGGATTTTCATAGGCCATGGGTATTTTCATAGGCCATGGATTAATTTAATGGCCGTGGATAATCATAGGCCATGCATTTCATGGCCATGGATTTCATGGCAAGGGATTTTCATAGGTCATGAATTTAATGGCCATGGACTTTCATAGGATATTGATTTTCATAGCCCATGAGTTTCATGGCCATGGATTTCCATAGGTCATGAATTTCATAGATTTTGATAGGGAATGGATTTTGATAGGCCATGGAATTCATGGCCATGGATATTCGCAGGCCATTGATTTCCATAGGCCATGAATTTCATGTCCATGGATTTTCAGAGGACGTGGATCGCGATAGGCCAGGGATTTCAAAGATATGGATATCCATAGGCCATGGATTTCAGTCATGGCCATGGATTTCTATAGGACATGGATTTCATTGCACAGGATTTTCATAGGCCATGAATTTCCATAGTCCATGGATTTCCATAGTCCATGAATTTCCATAGTCCATGAATTTTATGGTCATGGATTTTGATAGCCCAAGGATTTCATGGCCATGGATTTTCATAGGCCACTAATTTGTTGGCAATGTATTTTCATAGCCCATGGATTTTCATAGGGCATGGAGTTCCATAGGCCATGGATTTCTACAGGCGATGGACTACCATAGGCCATGGATTTTCATAGGCCATTAATTTGTTGGCAATGTATTTTCATAGGCCATGGATTTTTATAGGGCATTGAGTTCCATAGGCCATGGATTTCATGGCCATGGATATTCAAAGGTCATTGATTTCAATAGGGCATGAATTTCATAGCCATGGATTTCCATAGGCCATGGATTTCATAGATATGCATAGGCCATGGATTTCTATAGGCCATGGATTTCATGGCACAGGATTTTCATAGGCCATGAATTTCATGGCCGTGCAGTTTGATAGGCGATGGATTTTCATACGCCATGGATTTTCGTAGGCTATGGATTTCATGGCCATTGATTTGAATAGGCAATAGATTTTCATACGTCATGGATTTCATAGGCCATGGATTTCATAGGCCATGCATCCATCATAGCCCATGAATATCATGGCGATTGATTTCCATAGGCCATGAATTTCATGGCCATGGATTTTCATAATTGCTATCGATTTTCATGGGACATCAATGTCATGGCCATTGATTTTTATAGGCCGCGGATTTCATGGCCATGGATTTTAAAGTTATAGATTTTCCTAGGCCGAGGGTTTTCATAGGCCATTAACTTCATGGCTATAGATTTTCTTAAGTCAAAGATTTTGATAGGCCATTGATTTTCAAAGACCATGAATTTCATGGCCGTGGATTTTGATAGGCAATGGATTTTCATAGGCTATGGATTTCATGGCCATGAATTTTAATGGCCAATAGATTTTCATAAGCCATGGTTTTTATAGGCCATGCATCTTCATAACCCATTAATTTCATGGCTATTGATTTCCATACTCATGAATTTCATGGCCATGGATTTCCATAGCCCATGAATTTCATGGCCATGGCCAAATTAAGCCCATAATGCTCCGCATATCTACAGAGAACTACAATAACACTTCAAGGTAAGTAACCTCTTGTCTACATTTAAGTTTAAATAGGCTATGGATATCGATTTGACCACAGATTTAATGGTCATGGATTTTCATAGGCCATGGATTTTCATATGCCATGGATTTTCATAAACCAAGGATTTCATGGCAAGGTATTTTGATAGGCCATGAATTTCATGGCCATGGACTTTCATAGGATATTGATTTCCATAGGCCATGGATTAATTTCATGGCCGTGGATTTTCATAGGACATGAATTAAATGGCCATGGATTTTTATAGGCCATGAATTTTCATAGGTCATGGATATCCATAGGCCATGGGTTTTCATAGGCCATGGATTTGATGGCCCCGGACTTTCATAGGCCATAGATTTTCATAGGCAATGAATTTCATGGCCATGGATTTTTATACGCCATAAATTTCATGGCCGTGGATTTTTATAGGCCACGGATTTCATGGCCATGGATATTAAGGCCATAGATTTTCATGGGTATATTAATTTCGTGGCTATGGATTTTCGTAAGTCAAAGATTTTGATAGGCAATGGATTTTGACAGGCCATTAATTTCATGGCCATGGATTTTCATAGGCCATAGATTTCATGGCAAGGGATTTTCATAGGCCATGAATTTACATAGGCCATGGATTGTCATAGACCATGGATTAATTTCATGGGCATGGATTTTTATAGGCCATGAATTTTATGGCCATGGATTTTCATTGGCCAGGAATCTAATGGCCATGGATTTTCAAAGGCTATGAATTTCATGGCCATAGATTTTTATAGGCCATTAATTTCATGGCTATGGATTTCCTTAAGTCAAAGATTTTGATAGGCCATGGACTTTCATAGGGCATGGATTATCATAGGTCATGGATTTTCATAGTTCACGAATTTCACGGCCATCGACTTTCATAGGCCATGCATTCCATGGCCATGGATTTTCATAGGGAATGAATTTTAATAGGCCATGGATGTCATGGTGAAAGATTTACAGAGGCCATCACTTTCATGGCCATGGAGTAATTTCATGGCCGTGGATTTTCATAGGCCATTAATTTGATGGCAATGGATTTTCATAGGCCACTCTGTTCCATAGGCCATGGATTTCTACAGGCCATGAATTTTCGTAGGCCATGATTTTCATGGCCATGGACTTTTATAGGTCATGGATTTTATTGCCATGGATTTGAAGGCCGTAGATTTTCCTAGGCCATGGGTTTTTATAGGCCATTAATTTCATGGCTATGGATTTTCTAAAAGTCGATAGGCCATGGACTTTCTTAACTCAAAGATTTTGATAGGCTATGGATTTTCAAAGGTCGTCGATTTCATGTCCATGGATTTTCATAGGCCATCGATTTCATAGCCATGGATTTTCATAGGCCATGAATTTCATGAACATGGATCTTTAAGGCTATGGATTTCATGACCATGGTTTTTCATAGGCCATGGATTTCATGACAATGGATTTTTATAGGGCATGGATTTTCATAGGCCATAAATTTCATAGATAGGGATTTTTATAGGCCATGGACTTCAGTAATGGCCATAGATTTTCACAATTGCTACTGATTTTCATGGCACATCAATTTCATGGCCATGGATTTTTATAGGCCAAGGATTTCATGGCAATGGATTTACATATGCATGAATTTCATGGCCGTGGATTTTCATAGCCATCGAGGTCCATAGGCCATGGATTTTCATAAGCCATGGATTTTCATAAGCCATGAATTTCATGGCCATTGATTTTTATAGGCCGCGGATTTCATGGCCATGGATTTTAAAGTTATAGATTTTCCTAGGCCATTAATTTCATGGCTATGGATTTTCTTAAGTCAAAGATTTTGATAGGCCATGGATTTTCAAAGACCATGAATTTCATAGCCGATGAATTTCATGGCGATGGATTTCCATAGCCGATGAATTTCATGGCGATGGATTTCCATAGCCGATGAATTTCATGGCGATGGGTTTCCATAGGTCATGAATTTCATGGCCAAGGATTTTAAAGTCATAGATTTTCCTAGGCCGTGGGTTTTCATAGGCTATTAATTTCATGGCTATGGATTTTCTTAAGTCAAAGATTTTGATAGACCATGGATTTTTATTGGCCGTGGATTTTCATCGGCCATGAATTTCATGGCCGTGAATTTTCATAGGCGATGGTGGGCACCGCCTGCGCGATTTTCATAGGCCATGGATTTTTATTGGCTATGGATTTCAAGGCCATGGATTTTAATAAGTAATTGATTTTCATAAGCCATGGATTTTATAGGCCATGCATCTTCATAGCCCATGAATTTCATGGCCATTGATTTCCATAGCCCATGAATGGCCATGGATTTTCGTAGCCATAGATTTTGATAGGGCATGGATTTTGATAGGCCATGGATATTCACAGGCAATTGATTTCCGTTGGCCATGGATTTCATAGATATGGACATCCATAGGCCATGGATTTCATGGTCATGGATTCTCATAGGCCATGGATTTCATGGCCATGGATTTACAGAGGCCATCAATTTCATGGCCATGGAGTAATTTCATGACCGTAGATTTTCATAGGCCATTAATTTGTTGGCAATGTATTTTCATAGGCCATGGATTTTCATGCGCCATTGAGTTCCATAGGCCATGGATTTCTACAGGCGATGGATTACCACAGGCCATGGATTTTCATAGGCCATGAATTTCATGGACTTGGATTTTTATAGGCCACGGATTTCATTGCCATGGATTGGAAGGCCGTAGATTTTCTTAGGCTATGGCTATGGATTTTAAGTGAAAGATTTTGATAGGCCATGTTTTTTCATAGGCCATGGATTTCATGACAATTGATTTTTATAGGCGTTGGATTTTCATAGGCCATAAATTTTATAGATAGGGATATTCATAGGCCATGGGTTATAACAGCACATGGATCTTATATGCCCTTGATTTTCATAGGCCATGGATTTCAACAGGCAATAGATTTTCGTAAGTCATGGATTTCATAGGCCATGCATCTTCATAGCCCATGAATTGCATGGCCATTGTTTTCCATAGCCCATGAATTTCTTAGGCCATGGGTTTTCATAGGCCATTAATTTCGTGGCTATGGAGTTTCTTAAAGTCAAATATTTTGATAGGCCATGGATTCTCGTAAGTCAAAGATTTTGGTAGGCCATGGATTTTCATAGGCCTTGAATTTCATGGACATGTATTTTTAAGGCTATGGATTTCATGGCCATGTGTTTCATAATTGCTATTGATTTTCATGGGACATCAATTTCATGGCCATGGATTTTTATAGGCCAAGGATTTCATGGCCATGGATTTACATAGGCCATGAATTTCATGGCCGTGGATTTTCATAGTCATCGATATCCATAGGCCATGGATTTCCATACGGGCCATGAATTTCATGGCCATGGATTTTCATAATTGTTATTGATTTTCATGGGACATCAATTTCATGGCCATGGATTTTTATAGGCCAAGGATTTCATGGCCATGAATTTTGATAGGCCATGAATTTCATGGCCACTGATTTTTATAGGCCGCAGATTTGATGGCCATGGATTTTTAAAGGTATAGATTTTCCTAGGCCGAGGGTTTTCATAGGCCATTAATTTCATGGCTATGGATTTTGTTAAGTCAAAGATTTTGATAGTCCATGGATTTTCAAAGACCATGAATTTCATGGCCGTGGATTTTGATAGGTCATGGATTTTCATAGGCTATGGATTTCATGGCCATGAATTTTGATAGGCAATAGATTTTCATAAGCCATGGTTTTTATAGGCCATGCATCTTCATAGCAGATAATTTCATGGCCATCGATTTTCATAGCCCATGAATTTCATGGCCATGGATTTTCATAGGCCATGGAATTCATGACCATGGATATTCACAGGCCATTTATTTCCATAGGCCACGAATTTCATGTCCATGGATTTTCAGAGGACATGGTTTGCCATAGGCCATGGATTCATTCACAAGAAATTCATTTTTAGTCCAATTAGTAGTAGTGAAGTCTTTTCTCTTTTAAATAAATTAACTAAATCCAATGCAACAGGTCTCGATAATATTTCGGCCAAACTAATTTGGGAATGTGCGGATCTTATTTCGATCCCTTTATGTAACATTTTCAATAACTCTTTAAGTTCTGGTTTATTTCCAGATGACTGGAAAAGCGCTAGAGTAACTCCATTGTTTAAACAAGGTGAGCGAACTGATGTGAATAATTATCGGCCAATCTCTGTTACAGTATTGTGAAAAAGTCTTGCAAACGTATTTCGGCGAATTTTCCGGCTTTTCGGGCCTTTTCAACGAAATTTCGCTTGAAACGGAATTTCGGCGATATTTCGCCGAATTTTCGGGACACCTATTGTTTAAATCCGCGCGAACTTTCGATCGAAAGTTCGCTGTAATCGAAATTTCGCGGCGATAATTCGAGCGATAATTCGCTCGTCCTGAAAATTCGTTTCGAACTTTCAAGCGAACTTTCGTTCTGTTCTCCATGCGCATTCGAGGAAAGTTGAAACGCCATATACTGTGTATACAAACATATGATGTTTCCTGTGTTGTTGTGCTGGCATGAAACACAGCTGAAATCTGTTCGAAGACTTATGCTTACAATCAATTCGACTAACTGTTCAATCAAACTCACCTGGATATTCTCGGTGGAATGCAAAATTGTTTAATTGATCCCAAAAACCAAAATAATTGCACTTCTAAGACTAGTTATTACAGACATTGTATACTGTACTCGCTCGATACTTGCCAAAACGCCATGTACTGTGTATACAAACACACGATGTTTCCTGTTATAACCTTAGTCTCCGCGCGGGCGCGCGGCCCTATTGTTGTTTGATACCATAGTAACGGCTAGCGTATTAATCAGAGCACAACGACTACATCTGGTCATTCGCTTTCAAGCACCCGTATAGTAATCGTGCCTAAAGTGTCAAATTATACGAGAACTCGAATAGAGCTCCTTTACAAGCAAGGTCTCCACCCAGCTGGAATATTAAGGTCTCTAAAAAGTGAAAGGTTACTTGTCAGCCTCGCCAGTGTAACTTGCATCATCAAGAAGCTGCGAATTCATCATCATCATCATATTCTTTATTTCATCACGGTGTCACATTCACTATAAGTGGTCTTCCAGTGAGCCGTAAAAAATTAAGTAGACTTTTACAAAATTTACATAAATATTTAAAACTATAATAATTGGTGATCCTAAAATACAGCAATGGAAGCAGTACAACAAACTTAATTAACAACATTACTTAATATTATATTACACAAGCCCTTAAAATTTGGCTCCGTGGCAGATCTATCGTGCTCCGGAAGACCAACAAAGCTGTCTAAAGAAGCAAAAGCTTTTATAGATCAGCAGATGTGGAAAAATGATGAAATGACAAGCGGTCAGATCCAAAAGAAGCTGGCAAAATGTGGAATTGCCGTCTGTTCATCCACAGTTCGAAGATCGCGAAAGCAGCAAGGTTGGACCTTACAACGGACAGCGTATCGTCAGCTCATTCGAGACGCTAACAAGGCGAAACGACTGGAGTATGCTCGGCGCGTGATAGAAAGTGGCGACACCTTTCACAACGTGATCTTCTCCGACGAATGCTCCATTTCTCTTCAGCAATATTGGCACACCTGCTACAGAAAGATTGACGAGCCGACGAAATGCAAGCCAAAACTGAAGCATCCGCTGAAAGTCCACGTTTGGGCTGGCATTGGCAGGCATGGTGCCACAAAGATTTGTATCTTTGATGGCATCATGGATGCTGAGCTCTTCTGCAGCATCTTGGAAACCACGTTGGTCCCGTTTATTAGAGAGAAGCTGCCCGATCACCGTTTTATGCAGGACAACGATCCAAAACATACCTCTAGACGAGCGCAGGCCTTCTTTAATGAAAAGAACATCAACTGGTGGCGTACTCCTCCGGAAATTCCTGACCTCAACCCTATTGAAGACTTGTGGCATGAGCTCAAGTTCTTCTTAGAATCAAAGGTCAAGCCACGCACGAAAGAAGAACTTGTGGACGGCATCAAGAAGTTCTGGACGAAGAAAGTCATGACGGAGAAGTGCGCAAAATACATCGATCATGTTTTGCACAAGGCAATTCCAGCTGTGGTGGAGGTTCAAGGTGCTGCAACGCAGTATTAAACAACGGCTCTTTTAGGAGCTACCGCACTCTGCTTCGTCGAATGCAGATTCGACATTGCACTGTAGGTCGCTAAAAATGGCTCTTTTAGGAGCCACCACATCTGGTAAAAGTCAATGACCAACAAGAAATTCTTGCATTCAGAAATCCTAGATTCAATAAAGTACAAATACAACCCATCCATTATGCCAACGATATGCGGTCATTTAGCCCCCCCTAGCCATTTAGTTCCCAAATAAAACTGTGTTGCGAGAAAGGGAACTAGAGAACAAAATATTATTCGTTTTAAAAACATGTTGTGTCATTAAATTAGCTACTATTTGAGTGCTACTCGAACGGCAAAAGTGTGATGTTTTGGAGGTTTTTTTTTTAATAGTTTTAAAAAGTGAAATTGCCGTGTGGAACCGCTACGCTTGTGATATCTTTTCATTAAAAGTTAGCTACCATTTCGGTTCTATTCAAGAAGCAAAAGTGTGATGTTGCGGAGGGTTTTATTAATGCCTTTAAAGCGTGTAATAGTCATGTGGAACCGCAACGCGTGTGATATCTTTTCATTAAATTAGCTACCATTTCAGTTCTATTCAAGCGGCAAAAGTGTGATGTTGCGGAGGGTTTTTTTTAAATGGCTTTATAACATATATTAGCCGTGTGGATCCGCGACGCTTGTGATATCTTTTCATTAAAAGTTAGCTACCATTTCAGTTCTATTCAAGCGGCAAAAGTGTGATGTTGCAGAGGTTTTTTTAAAATGGCTTTAAAACGTGTAATAGCCGTGTGGATCCGCGACGCTTGTAATATCTTTTCATTAAAAGTTAGCTAGTACCATTTCAGTTCTATTCAAGCGGCAAAAGTGTGATGTTGCGGAGGGGTCTTTTAAAATGGCTTTAAAACGTGTAAAAGTCATGTGGATCCGCGACGCTTGTGATATCTTTTCATTAAAAGTTAGCTACCATTGAGAACGGCTATTTGAATTTGGAACGGCTCAGCCAGGAATTTTGGCTTTGATTTAGACGCCGAACTTTTCATGAGCCGAACCTAATGCATGAATTATTATAACTTATTTTATATGGGACGACTGGTGCTTGTTCTCGCCATGTTTACACTTTGCCTGAAAATCGCTGACATTTCGATTTGTTTCTCTTCAAACTGAATTAAGTTCGGCTAATTAAGGTCGGCATCTGAATGAACAGGCGTACTTTTGTTAATTTGGGTCGGTCCAAATTCGAATTAAGTTCGGCTCATGAAAAGTTCGGCGTCTGAACCGGGCCTAAGTGCCTTTGGTAACGGCAGTGTTATTTTAAGTTCTGTCTTGCGTAATGCGAGAACCAAAGCGCTTTCATAGCCCTAGCCGTGCTCAGTAAATATATCTTGAATGGAACTAAAAATTATAATCGAAATTAAATACGGTAGGGAAAGTTTGGGGGGATTAAGTTTGTTGTAGATGTCGGTAAAAAAAGGGTGCATGGCGGTCCCTTGGGAAAAGTGGTAAAAGTGCACCAAATTTGCATACTGTATGTCGAAACGGTGATTTGAAACCTAAAAACACGCTGGCACAAGCGAAAGAAAAAAGTATCCTCTATGCGCTTCTACAAATTTTCTGTTTTCTTTGTAGATTCGCTCGCCAAATTAAGATTACGCTTTTCCAAACTCTCAGCCTTCATTTCCAAGTATTCCACCACGCTAAAACATCACAGAAAGTTTGGCCTGTCTTCGGGCTGGCAATAAAATAAGCCGACGTGTTTGGTTTCGCGAGCGTTCGACATT
>JAJLRJ010000007.1:18338533-18353533 GCA_024195265.1 Dendrophyllia cribrosa
TAATTAAAGGTGAGCCTCGCTCTTCACAATTCTGAGTTAGCTGAAGTAATTTTATGCAGAACAGGGTTTTTTAAAAAGTTGTTCAAATAGAGAGCGCGATGCGCGGGTCACTCACTTGCAATCCACTGCTCTCGTTCTTGTTAAAGGCGGGCCGCGCTCTTTACAAAGCATTTTGTCACAAATTCGTGTGCAGCGATATTTTTTATTTGACTCGATAGACTCGCGATATTCAAAACGTTATCTGAGTTAGATTAAGTAATTTTATACAGAACAGGGTTTTTAAAAGTTGTTCAAATAGAGAGCGCGATGCGCGGATAACTCACTTGCAATCCACTGCTCTCGTTCTTGTTAAAGGCAGGCCGCGCTCTTTACATTTGTCACAAATTCGTGTGCAGCGATATTTTTTATTTGACTCGATAGACTCGCGAAGTTCAAAACGTTATCTGAGTTAGATTAAGTAATTTTATGCAGAACAGGGTTTTTAAAAGTTGTTCAAATAGCGAGCGCGATGGGCGGGTCACTCGCTTGCAATTCACTGCTCGCGTTCTTATTAATTTGTATTAAAACATTTTGTCACAAATTCGTGTGTAGCGATATTTTGTATTTGACTCGATAGACTCGCGATGTTCAGAGAGCGATGCAAAACGTTATATGAGTTAGCTGAAATAATTTTACGCAGAGCAGGGAATTTTAAAAAGTTGTTCAAATAGCGAGCGCGATGGGTCGGGTGACCGACTCGCTTCGCCGGCCGCGCTCTTTACAAAGCATTATGTCACAAATTCGTGTGCAGCAACATTTTTTGTATTTGACTCAAAAGACTCGCGATCATCAGAACATGTATTTTTTAAAGTTGTTCAATTAGTGAGTGCGATGCACGAGTCACTCGCTTGTACACAGCACCGCTCCATTCTTTTACTCGACCAGTTAACGACCGTTAACACTGCCCAGATCAGGAAAAATAACAAGCAAAATGCAAACTGCCGCCTCGAGCAGGCTCATCCCCGAGGGACTCGATATTGTTTGTGTTGAGATAATTATTCGAATTTGGATCCGTTTTAATCGATCAAAGAATATAAAAGGTTAGGTTATATTTTTATCCATTCAGTTGCTAAAATCTACTTTGGAACAACATGTCGAAGCGTGCCAGACATCATCCAGGCTTTTACGCATCGTTATTGAATGATGATATCGATCGCGGATTTAGTTCCAAATACCGACCCAAGGCAAAACCCGTTGTTACGGGTGTTTATGAAGTTGAGCGCTTAGTCGCAAAACGAAATCGAGATGGCAAAGCGGAGTACTTCGTTCAGTGGCAGAATTACTCCTCAGCAGAAAACACGTGGGAGCCGTTCGAACACTTGCCAGAAGAGCTCATCGCCGCCTTCGAGAGCAGATCTGTAGATCCACTTCGCGCCGATGAATGCAGTGAGAGACTCGCTCTTCTGTTCAAGAAGGGTTTAAAAGCGCCCCTGGCCTGCAACGAGACCATCACAATGCGGCACGATGTACTGTGAACGATCTTTCCTGGTTTGCCGACTGACCTGAGTGGGACTCCGTACCTTGCCAGTGAAGAGGAGCTGATAGCAGCAGGACTTGGTTCTTCTCTGAAGAAATGCTTGACAGTAACTGGCGGTGGTTGTCGCGTGAACACTCCTGTCAGTTTAAAGTTGTTTCTTGGCAAGTCGCCTACATTCCTGGATGAGCAAGGCCGGAAAGAAGCTTCCCGCCCGGTAGAGAGAGTCCAGGTGAAGTTCACGAAGAGCTACTTCACTGGATATAAGCAGTAAACTGAAGGCTGCTACATCAAAAACGGCTTCTTTAGAAGCCACCAAATAAAATTAAAGTTTATAACCAACTTGACGTTCACAAATGCACATACATCCATTTTATACATTCATGATTGCAAAAGAGTTAGAGGAAAATGGATAAGTCGAGGCATAAGTGAGATAACAAATTTATTCATCGAAAATACATAACACCTTTTACCCCCCAAAATTCCCTTACACATTATATGGCACGCTGAGTCCTAATCTAGATCATTTTCCGGCGCAGCAGACCCTACGGAGAAAACAAAAATCATTGTTAATTCATTTCTTAGCGTCGAATTTTCAGGAAACATTTCCTGCCGTTTCACCAGAAATCAGCACAATTTGAACAAAGCCATCAAATTGTAACATTACGCCACACAGTTTTGAAATACGTTTTCAATAAATATTAAACTGAACATTTACCGGCGTTCATCATGCTGTCTTTGTGACTGTGTAGTCCCTGTTTGGACAGATAGCATACAACAAGATACATGAGTCGCACTGAAAGATGGCATACACTCCCGCATACCGACATGTATATATATATATATATATATATATACTCTAACACAAGAGAAAACACTTTTTTCTTAAAACACCTATATTTCGGCAGCGTACAGATGCCTTCATCAGGGTGAATGGCTGACAAGGCGTTACACGCGATAAAAACCGTTACAACCGTTATATGCACGCGCTAATCAAAAATATTTTTAAACTGCGCGCGCTACAACAGCTAAATACAAATGCTGGTAAAACTGCTATTTTTGCGCGCGAAGTCCCCGATTTTGGCTATAAAAAAAATCGCTCTCATTCAGACCGTGGGGTCTGAGTGTCTTCAGTTTGTAAGCCCATTGACCCTCCTTATCCGTCAGATTTTCCGTTCTGTCCACTCTGTCTATTAACTGAACTGACATATCCTCCAGACCCCCATGACCCGCACTAAAAAAATGCCTGTACAAGATCTCATCGTCTAGCCTCTCTTCGGGCGTCATTCTACCATGCAAATTCAGTCGACTACGGTGGTTGTTAAATCTGAGTCGAAATTTGGTCGAAGTCGAACCCACATATTGCTTGCCACATGTTTTACAAGTAAGCAGATAAACCACATTCGTGCTATTACAGTTCAAACTGTAATTTATGGTGTATGACTTGCCCGTGTTCGTACTCTCGAAAGTGTCCCCCATCTTGAGAAGCTTGTCCTTCCTACATATCCTGCAGTTCTTCGAGGCACATTTCTTGTTCCCGCTATCCCTGATTGTAATTTCTTGTTTAACTTTAGCGTGCACTAAATAGTCTTTAAGACTCTTGGGCCGACGAAAAGCCACCATCGGCTGTTCCTTGATTGCTTTCTTGCATCTCTCTGACGCATGTAGCACGGGGTGCAGATCTCTCAGGATTTTTCCAATGTTTGGAAGACCGGGATGATACGTTACGACGAACGGAATCCTTTCATTTTTTCTGCTTGTTTCTCTTGGCGTTAAAGCCTCGTCCCTTGTTATTCTTTTCGCTCTGTTTATCTGTCTCATAACAAACGATTTCTCATATCCTCTAGCCACTAAAAACTCGGTCAATCTCTTGGCTCTGTCGTCAAAAAATTCTTCTAAAGAACAAATACGACGTAGTCTCAATGCTTGGGCATACGGAATCCCCTCTTTACATCCTCTCGGGTGACAAGATCTTGAGTCCAGATACTGGTGTTTGTCAGTGGGTTTAATGTATAAGTCGGTTTCTAGCTTCCCATTTCTATTCAAGACTGTAACATCTAAGAAGTCAACTTGCTCTCTAGAGTAGTTCCACGTGAATTTTATAGTGTCGTGTGAATTATTAATAAAGTTCAAAAATCTTTCCAATTCTTCCTCTCCTGCTGTCCATATCATAAAGATATCGTCAATATACCTAAACCAAGTGTGAGGTTTCTTTTCGTATCCATCTATGAGTGTTCTTTCTAGCTCATCCATAAAAAGGTTGGCGTATGGAGGGGCCATTTTTGTCCCTATTGCTGTCCCCAATATCTGTAGGAAGTGCTCTCCATCAAACTCGAAATTGTTGTTCCTTAACACTATGCCTGCGAGTTCCGCAATTTCTGTAGAAGGGATTTCCGGGTTTATTCTACCGTCTAATGCTTTCTTTATAGCTCTCAGACCTTCGTCGTGTGGGATGGAAGGGTAAAGCCCTACAACATCAATTGTAACCATAATGGAATCATCTGGAAGAATACCATTATGATTCCATTATGGTTACAATTGATGTTGTAGGGCTTTACCCTTCCATCCCACACGACGAAGGTCTGAGAGCTATAAAGAAAGCATTAGACGGTAGAATAAACCCGGAAATCCCTTCTACAGAAATTGCGGAACTCGCAGGCATAGTGTTAAGGAACAACAATTTCGAGTTTGATGGAGAGCACTTCCTACAGATATTGGGGACAGCAATAGGGAAAAAAAATGGCCCCTCCATACGCCAACCTTTTTATGGATGAGCTAGAAAGAACACTCATAGATGGATACGAAAAGAAACCTCACACTTGGTTTAGGTATATTGACGATATCTTTATGATATGGACAGCAGGAGAGGAAGAATTGGAAAGATTTTTGAACTTTATTAATAATTCACACGACACTATAAAATTCACGTGGAACTACTCTAGAGAGCAAGTTGACTTCTTAGATGTTACAGTCTTGAATAGAAATGGGAAGCTAGAAACCGACTTATACATTAAACCCACTGACAAACACCAGTATCTGGACTCAAGATCTTGTCACCCGAGAGGATGTAAAGAGGGGATTCCGTATGCCCAAGCATTGAGACTACGTCGTATTTGTTCTTTAGAAGAATTTTTTGACGACAGAGCCAAGAGATTGACCGAGTTTTTAGTGGCTAGAGGATATGAGAAATCGTTTGTTATGAGACAGATAAACAGAGCGAAAAGAATAACAAGGGACGAGGCTTTAACGCCAAGAGAAACAAGCAGAAAAAATGAAAGGATTCCGTTCGTCGTAACGTATCATCCCGGTCTTCCAAACATTGGAAAAATCCTGAGAGATCTGCACCCCGTGCTACATGCGTCAGAGAGATGCAAGAAAGCAATCAAGGAACAGCCGATGGTGGCTTTTCGTCGGCCCAAGAGTCTTAAAGACTATTTAGTGCACGCTAAAGTTAAACAAGAAATTACAATCAGGGATAGCGGGAACAAGAAATGTGCCTCGAAGAACTGCAGGATATGTAGGAAGGACAAGCTTCTCAAGATGGGGGACACTTTCGAGAGTACGAACACGGGCAAGTCATACACCATAAATTACAGTTTGAACTGTAATAGCACGAATGTGGTTTATCTGCTTACTTGTAAAACATGTGGCAAGCAATATGTGGGTTCGACTTCGACCAAATTTCGACTCAGATTTAACAACCACCGTAGTCGACTGAATTTGCATGGTAGAATGACGCCCGAAGAGAGGCTAGACGATGAGATCTTGTACAGGCATTTTTTTAGTGCGGGTCATGGGGGTCTGGAGGATATGTCAGTTCAGTTAATAGACAGAGTGGACAGAACGGAAAATCTGACGGATAAGGAGGGTCAATGGGCTTACAAACTGAAGACACTCAGACCCCACGGTCTGAATGAGAGCGATTTTTTTTATAGCCAAAATCGGGGACTTCGCGCGCAAAAATAGCAGTTTTACCAGCATTTGTATTTAGCTGTTGTAGCGCGTGCAGTTTAAAAATCTTTTTGATTAGCGCGCGCATATAACGGTTGTAACGGTTTTTATCGCGTGTAACGCCATGTCAGCCATTCACCCTGATGAAGGCATCTGTACGCTGCCGAAATATAGGTGTTTTAAGAAAAAAGTGTTTTCTCTTGTGTTAGAGTATAATTTACCGAGAAATTTCCAATCGTGGAACTTTTTTACATGCTTGTGCTAAGTTATATATATATATATATATATATATATATTCAAACTATACTTACCATCTGGTGAGATAGTTCATGTTTGGTCTGACCTGAAAATCAGTACAAATTTTAAACTTTAGTCCAAATACATGTCATGTGCGATTATGTTTGTGCTATAAAGTAGGCGTCTACAGCCGCCCCATCTCCTAAATAAATTTGACCGTCGACACCTATTTGATATGTTAACGCTAAAACCTCGAACTTTATGATGATTTTAAATTATGCTTATATGTGATAGCTTCTACTTACAGCGTCTAACCGGGCTAACTTGCCCTCAAGGAAAGCCCCCAATGCCCGTAGTAAAGCGGCTACCTGATCGTCATTGAAGGTTAGCTGTATAAAGAAAAATATTGCAAGCCTAAGAGAATGTTTCATTTTTGAATCCAATTGAATCCAGCGAATTTGTAGCGGGAATTTTTAAACTGTCTTACCGTGTGGCTTTGCTGATGAGACATGATGGAGTATTAGTATTCTTGCTTGGACTTGAAAACTACGGGACGAGAATAATTTTTGGGCACCGGAAGTTAAGCCAAACCCACCGGAAGTGTGAAACAAGAAGCTCGTTGTTATTTAAAAGAAGTCTGGGATGAGCTGTCTAGCGGTCGTTTGGAAGGTTTATGTGCGCGCGCTTTTCATTTACGTCAGAAAGAAAATGGCGCCTGGAACGTGGTTGAGAGCTTGAGAAAAGAGAAAAAGGTACGTTTTTAACTTTATAATGTACACTTTATACTGAAATAAATCGCATATTTTGTTCTTTAAGTGTTTGATTACCTTAGACTTTCATATTTAAGGGCTTACATACTTTGGGATATATTATAAGAAACATAAGCTTACTATTCCCAGTCGTGCCATTTGCTTAAGCTTATTAATTTTGTTCTCAAAGTCAGTTCAAGGCTTATTGAGTTGCACAGTGGTTGTTGGATTTACAAACATTTCACTTACATTTAAAGGGGTAAAAGATTTCTCACTCTGCAGAATTCGGCTTGAATTTCAAAAGTCACATATTTCACAAATATTTTGTTAGTCAAATATATAAGCTTATTATAAGCCACTTAAGCATTGTAATCAATTCGCATCAACAGTCAGGACTTATGATTCCACCCCAAACCATGAGGGTGGGGAAAGGGGTGTGACCTTGTGTGTTTTCAATTTGTTTTCCTTTTACTGTGTCACTGTGTTGCTGAAAATACAAAGCCTCAAGCAGGGGCTTTTGCAGTTGCAGGATATTTTGTTTTATTACATAAACACCAATGAAATACCAGGTGAGCTTTCGCACGTAAACATCATATCTTCACACATGAGAATAACATGTTATCTTCACACGTGAAAAGATCACCGTTGCTACTTTAGGACTACAAAAAAATATAAAAGTGAAATGGTTTGATTTCATTGGTGTTTATATAATAAACAGAACATTACATGGCCGCTTGAAGATACGAAATTTCTCTTCTTGTGTTGAAAAATATTTCACTCGTTCGCTGCGCTCACTCGTGAAATATTTTTCAACACTCGAAGAGAAATTTCGTATCGTCACGCGGCCATGTAATATCCCCTATTTATGAGAGTTGGCTTGCAGGATATTTTTTTCAAAATCACCCAAATATATTTTACAAAAACTACTGATAACGTAAAGAAAAAATCAATTAAATATTTCTTTATTTCTATTAACCATAATTAAGGCAATTATTTACAAATCTAGCAGCCAGGGTTGTTCTTTTTTGCAGATAACAGGTGATGTTTTACCACCTGTGAAAAATTACATCACCTTCATCTCTCTTAAATGAAATCTGCTATATATACAACCAATAAAAAATTGTCAATTTTCTAAATTAAGGTAAATTTAAAGGAAAACTACGATGTTTGAAACATTATTTTTCTATTCAGAGCAAAATTCCATTACATAAGCCAAATTCAAATTGTATATTACAGAATTAATATTATTTTTTTTATTCATGAATGTGATAAAGTTATTGTTTTAGTTAACACTTGACAGATTACCAGTAGAGTGATTTCACAAAACCTGTGAAACAAAATGAAGCAGTTATTTGTAAATGGTCAAAAGTAAAGTCTGAAAAAAAAAGCAATGGAAATAGTATCGATTTGCCTTGTTTCTATTTCACAAGATATGTGAAACCACTCTAGTTTTCCCTATGTGCTGCAGTATATGCATCAATCAAGTCTTGTTTTCTTGTTTTCTTGTTGAAAGCTTTCCCTGTTAGTTCAGTGAGGAGAGCAATGAGTTCATTCACTTTCATTTTTTTAAGTTCACCAAGAGAGAGGTGTTGAGGTGTTGATTCATTTTCACCATCTATCACAGGAATGGTTGAGATTCTGAGAACCTTTTTTGCTGCCTCTTGCTTGCCTCCTTCAACCCAGAATGCGAGCTTTCTTTTAACATACGAGCGCTTTTCCCGCTGACTTTCTCTCAGTTCTTCTTGTCTTTTTTCTACCAGCAGTAGGTTTGTTGCTGCATCCCAGCGATTGATTTTTCTATGAAAATACCTTCTTAAATCATCATTCTTCTTTTCTACACCTGTTTAAAAGAGAAACAAAGAAAGAAAGACATAAGAAGTAAGGTAATTATTTTCTTCTCTGATATCATTTCTTGCCTTTGTGTTTTGTCAGTTGAGCAAAATTAAAACTACACAAAATAATGGTTGTACCAAGGAAGTCTGATCAGTATACATGTAGTCTTATGAAGGTATATTCACCTTGTCCACTGAACAGTTTGAGAGTTCCATGCATCCTCAACATAACTGGAACATGATATATGAGAACATGCATGTAGGGGGTGATGATAACTGTTTGGATGTAGCCGGGTCCACTTCCTGACATTGCTACCATTTGCTTTCCCCAGCTCAGTACCTGTGTATGAAGAAAGTGATTTTTAAGTCTCATTGTTGATTTAGATCTGCTGAACTTTGCATCATCACAACCATTGATACAAGAGCATTTGCTTAGCTGGATTAGTTCAAGTTTTTATTTTTTGGGCATTTCAAGATTCAAAGTTAGGTGTGTGGCTTAGGTATGAATGCAGCTTATACACGAGTGTTTACAGTGTTTTCAAACATTTCCATTCTCACCTTCTCTTCAAATTGCATCAGGTCTTCCTCTTTTAGATCTCTCTCACTGTTGAGGTCCTCCAGGATCTCCCTGAAATTCTTATCAAACAAAAATGTGGCAGTGAATTACTTTACAAGACCACTGAATAGAGGGTGTTAACCGTTTCACTGCCAAGTTTTCTAATGCTTAAAATTGAAAACATTCTCAAATTTATGTGGCAGTGCAAGGGTGAAACAGTGCTAGGAATTAGGTGTGTTTTGAATGATACCATGTGTTTTGAATTCCATCGAAAAATATAATGTCATTTAAACTGAATCTTTATCATTACTGTTTATTTTTCATTTCCACATGTGAAGTAATTAATACTTACAATCCATAGGCTCCTTGTTTTTTCTACTTGGGATGGTGGCAGGAATTTTTCAAACACGTCTGGCAACTTTCGTAGTAGCAGTCGCTTCTCGCCTCCCAAAAGAGATGCCCACTCCCATTTTTCATCTGCCGCTTTGTAAACATTAAAGCTCACCCCCAGTGACCGTACTGCAGACAGGAATGCATTTAGGTGGGCATCTGACTTCTGCCTGCTAGACCTTCCTTGGTTGTCATCCTATTAAAAATATAGCAAATCAATATTACCCTTATCAGTACTGTCGGTGGGAATAACAGCACACACATGCTTGTGAAATGGGTGCACTATGACGAGATATGCACGAGTAAAATTTTACATTTGCTTGATGACGACTAGCAGTAATAGCGGTTGAAACATCGCAATCAACATCTCAAAGTAACTCCATTGTGGCTCTTATGAATACAAGTTCATCTATAATACCTAATCTGTTATCTGATTGCTGTATTATTTATTTTCCATCTGCATTAAATGTCAATGGGGAACAAATGTGATTTTATGGTAGTATTGCCTACCTTATCCCATTTAAGCACTTCCATGATTATGCCCTCCTCAAGACGGTCCGTCACTCTCAGCATTAGATGTAATTCGTCTATTACCACGTTTTTCAGTGGAATGTTGAATAGGGGCTGGGAGTGGCACCCAGGTTGCTTGTGCCAATCATTGTTGATTATTCTCGCCAGTTCTGGGCTTTGAAAATGCGAGCAGGAGTGAGTCATGATACACCTAAAATCAAGGCATAAACATCGCTGATTACATTTCTAAGAGACTCTTTCAGGGTATTGTATTCCTCCTTTCCCTTGACAACAGCAATGGTGTGATTACCTGTCAAGGATTTAAAGTTTTATGTTGTCAATGACAGTGAAATTAAAAATGGTAAAATATATTTCTCTCATCATAATAATAAATAATGTGTTAAACTTTGGTGTTTAACTTTGGTATTTTTGTGTAAGAGATGTTAAACTAACCATTAAATGTCTTTTTTACCTGAATTACTCTAAACTCACCCAACCTATAATAACTGAGTTGTTATAAGGTAAATTTGCTACTAAACAGATTCAAAATCTGAGGTTTAGAGTTTTTGCCCTATAGAAACTTATCCTCCTACATGTATTAGCCTACAATAAATGTTATTAATGTAACATACCTGAACTAGCCAAACAGTTTTGTCCATCCTCCACCAAAGCAAATGAACACACAAATAGACTGCTACTATGTGACATTCTGGTGCCATCTCCAGATATCTTGACTTTAATTTTGTCTACTTGTTCTCCGTTCTTGTTCTTCAGCTATGAAAACATAAAATATTGCAATGTGTGTGAGAAAATCTTCATATTTTTCTGAGTAGAATGATGTTCCTGTATTTTTACTTTTGTTTGCTAAAACCGCCAGTATACATTGAATGTGTGACTGACCAAAAGAAGTAAATGACTGAAACAAACTGCACCAATATCCTGGGATAACGTCACTAGTTCCAGTCTCTTTTTTTACTCAGTAGGAAGAAGAACCCTCAGCTGGTCATTAATATACCTTAACTGATGAACATATGTGTGGCACCCCTACTGCACATTGCCCATTGCCCATCATTAATGTAATTATTTTATCATAGTGGTATAACTTACATGTTGTCGAATTTCTTGTTCAAGCAGGCGCTTCAAAGGCAGTTCTGCACCTTGGGCCACTCCTGGAGTCCTGGTAATCTTCCACTTGCTGTCCAACACCTTTGCACAACTTTCAACAAGGTATGTTCTAGGGAGGGCTGGTTGCGTTTGTGTCAGCTCATGATAACCTTCTAATGAAATAGAAAAACGGTCCATGATGAACAGGATGGTCTTGATCTTCTCCTTTTCCTCTTCATCAAGGGTGGCATAGGACTGGTCTTGGGAGGACAAAAAAAAAAACATATAAATAACCAACATTTATCACGAGCCACTCCTTGAAGCTACATTTAACTGTGATTATTATCAATATATGTGGCCAAATAGAAATCGCCCTCTTCAAAGCACTCGCTCTACGGGTATGTGACTGAATACAAATGTTGTACTTACTAGTTTTCTCTCTCTGATGAGCTGCGGTGGTATCAGCAATAGCTTCTCCTTCCCTGACGGAAGATGTGGCATCTACTGAATATAAAAATATTGTGATTTATAAACTTGTGAGATACATTATTTTGGTAAACCATAATTATTGCTTTGGAATTTAGTGTATCCTGACGATAAAGGAAATGCCAATTTACCTTTGTTCAGTTGTACGGTGACCATATCGCCTTTTTTAGGCCCGTAAACGAATTTTTTTTTTAACTTGAGGTTGGACAAAAATGTTAACAAAGCTTTTTCACCTGGAATATGTTCCTTGGGGGTAGGTTAGTGCACACATAATAGTCCACCCGAATCCAACCATGGCAACCTTGTTTTTACGTGACCGTGGGAAAATTCAAGATGGCCACCAAATCCAAGATGGCCGCCATGACATAAATCACTCTTTCTTTGGAAAGGAATGACGGAAAAACACGCATGATATGTCGAATCCCACTGAATCCGACATGCCCATTCGTTTAGTGATGTCTCCAGGGTCATTAGAGGTCAAGGTCTGGCTAAAAGGTCAAGGTCATGATAAAAAACAACAATTTAAAAGGAAATTAGAAATAGAATCAGATCTGATGGCAACAGTCTGCGTGCAAAAAATAAACAAAACAAAAGAATCAATTTATAAATCAGGTTACGTAGGCGAAAATCAGCACAATCCTTTTTAAAGCTTTGTACAAGGATTTTTAGAGCTCCAGCTGATGAGTCAAGTCAGAGTTATTTGGAAAAATAAATAAGAGGCAAAAGCCAAAAAGTATCACGATACGTGCAAACTAATAAACTCAAAACGTCGTTTTGAGTTTTATCAAGAACAAATGTATTAAGTATATGTATTTGATGCAAAAAGGGGACTGGGACTGAACGTGTTATACTTTGGTCAGCGGTTATCTTTACATCAGAGTTTGTCAAGCTAGCGAGTGTCACAGGTGAGTGATCTACATTTGCACGTATTTTCATCCACTTTTTTCTGATATTTAAGGTTGCTACAAAATACTTGCATATTTTGTTTTCTTTTTAACTTTTTGAATGAATGTTTGTGTTTTTAAATGTGCAGTTAGACTCAAATCTTGATAAGCATACTCTGAAAGTGTGTCAATAGCAGAGAAATGAAAATTCTTTCCATAACTTTTTCACCAGAAGAAAACTTTTCTTAGCTAACTTATGAATTAGAACTTATCTACGGAGTCGAGTTAAACTTACTGCTAATAATATTTTGGAATTTGAGAGACATCTGTGATAAGTTACAGAGACTATAGTGAGGTTCGTCATCGTGAAAATGTAGCTTGGTAATCTCGCATGAAATTCTAAAGAGGTCTTCGTTTTAAGTAAACAACGACAGCTTAATTAGTTTTGTTTTCTTTTCTTTCATAGTGAAATACTGTATTGCTATGGCCAGCTCAGATGTCTGTTTGATATGCAGGGAGGGTTTATCGTGCCCTTCGAGTGAGTATTCGTGTGTAGGACAAAAAGGACTTGATAAAATTAATGAGTATTCTGTCAAGCATAATAATGTGTATCCTGAAAATCCAATCCCAATTTACGTTTATGACAAAAATGAAAAGTTTTACGTCCACATCAAGTGCCGAAAAGGTCACACTAATAAACGACGGTACGCACAAACCAGAAAAAGAGCTCTTGAAAAAGACTCAGCCCCAAAACTTCGTTCGGATAAAACGACATTCAGTTTTCGCACTGACTGCTTTCTATGCGGAAAAACAGTAGATAAAGTCAAGGCTAGAAAGCATCCAAGCAATCAAGAATATGAATACAGCAGTGCAATGACTGTGTCTGTTAAAGAAACGATTACAAAAAGACGTGCGGAATGTGAAGACTCGACAGACATTAACGCTATGATTGAAGCTGTCGGCGAACATATTAGAAGCGAAATCAAGAGCACCGAAAAGCATAAAGGCGTATATCCAGAAGCATCTGAAATGAAGTCCATGGACCACAACCTTTCCTTATTGCCACCCTCTTTGAGTTTACTCTTGAGAACCATCATCAAAAGCAAAGCTGTAGAGCTGCGCTGCGCATCTATCGGCCAAGCTATTATGAGCGCAACCTGTCCGAGACGTTTTTTGTCACCCTTACAAGTCAGCTTAAGTGTCACACTTGACCACAAGTATGGTCATCGTGATCTTATTGATTGGCTATATAATTTGGGGTTTTGCTCATCATATTCTGAGTCTACTATGGATCCCGGGCATCTCTATCAGCGTCTGCTTGTTATGGGCGTTGGGGACGTCCCTCTACCCGATCTCCTGAGATTTGAATTGTGCTGTTTGCCTGCATCATTATTTGACAATAACATGCAAATGAGAACTGGAGACAAAGCGGAACTTATTCATTATTTTTTGAAGATTGCACCTCTTTGTATTGTCCCAACCCTTCCCGCAACTGGTTTACAGTACGTTGTTGATGGAGGAGGATTACTGCATAAGTTCGCATGGCCAAAGCACATGACCTACGCTGAGATTTGTGAAATGTACGTTCGGCACGTGAAGGTTAGCTATGGGCAAGCGTTGGTCATATTTGATGGTTATCACGGACCAAGCACTAAGGACGAAGCCCATAGTCGGAGAACAGGGACTGAAGCCCGGGGACTGAAGTTGGTGCCTGTGTGTCCGTTTCAGGCGAAATGCGTCTTACCATGATCAAGAAAGCATTTCTTGGCAACAGCGCTAACAAGCAGGCCTTGATCTACTTACTAGCCGAGGAGATGCAGAAGGAAGGAATCGCGGTTGGGAATCGCGGTTGAGCATGCAGACGAGGATGCCGATTTTACAATCTGTAAGATGGCTTGTAGCTCTTCAACTGAAAAGCCAACTGCTGTAATTGCCGACGATACAGATGTCTTCCAGTTATTGATACACCATGCCAATGCTGAGGATTTCGATCTTTATATGGTTATGTCCAAACAAACAGTGTCTATCAATATCTTGAAGAAAAAGCTGGATCCATTCTTATCACGAGGTCTTTTGTTTCTTCATGCAATCAGCGGCTGCGACACAACATCACGGCCTTATGGAATTGGTAAAGCGACGGTACTGAAGAAGGTTAGTGCCCTGAGAAACGCCATCGACACTTTCATGAGTCCATCATCCTCCAAGAAAGATGTGGAAACAGCAGGAAAGAAGGCCCTTCTTGAAATATATGCATGTCAACGGGCACCATCCCTGTATTCAGCTAGAGTAGAAAGGTTTCAGGAGAAGGTTGTAACTTTAGCAGGATATGTGCCTCCTGAAAAACTTCCACCGACAACGGATGTGGCATCATTCCACAGTTACAGGACGTATCGTCAGGTACAGGCATGGCAAGGTAATGACCTCCCATCGACATACTGGGGCTGGAAAGAATCATCCGTCGCTTTGGTGCCAGTCCGAATGTCTCAATCTGCAGCCCCGGAATCACTTCTTAGAATAATCAGATGCAACTGTGGTGGACGCTGTGACAAACGGAATTGCACCTGTCGCAAAAATGGTCTCCATTGTACATCTGCATGTGGTCAGTGCCGGGGCATCTCTTGCTTGAATACACTCCAAGTAGAAACCGAAGAGGAAAACGATGACGATTAAATGATAGGTACTTAATGTTAAGTTTGCGATTAACTGTAGATATTGGGCTTCCTGTGTACCACTCCCTTTTCGCAATATCGAGACAACAGAAGTGCACCAACTTCAGTGTTATAAATGC
>JAJLRJ010000007.1:18358533-18433533 GCA_024195265.1 Dendrophyllia cribrosa
GGCGATGGATTTACATAGGCCATGAATTTCATGGCCATGGATTTTCATAATTGCTATTGATTTTCATGGGGCATTAATTTCATGGCCATGGATTTTCATAGCCATCGATATCCATAGGCCATGGATTTTCATAAGCCATGAATTTCATGGCCATGGACATTCATAGGCCATTGGCTTCCATAGGCCATGAATTTCATGGCCATGGATTTTCACAGGCCATGGATTTCCATAGGCCATGGATTTCATAGATATAGATATCCATAGGCCATGGATTTCATGGCACAGGATTGTCATGGTCCATGAATTTCATGGCCATGGATTTTGATAGGCCATGGATTTTCATAGGTCATCGATTTCATGGCCATGGATTTCATGGACAGTATTTTTAAGGCTATGGATTTCATGGCGATGTTTTTTCATAGGCCATGGATTTCATGACAATGGATTTTTATAGGCCTTGGATTTTCATAGGCCATAAATTTCATAGGTAGGGACATTCATAGGCCATGGGTTATCATAGGCCATGATTTTCATGGCCATGGATTTTCATGGGACATCAATTTCATGGCCATGGACTTTTATAGGCCACGGATTTCATGGCCCTGGATTTACATAGGCCATGAGTTTCATGGCCATGGATTTCCATAGGCCATGAATTTCATGGCCATGGATTTCCATAGGCCATGAATTCAATGGCCATGGATTTTAATAGATCATGATTTGAATGGCAATGGATTTTCATGGGCCATGGATGATGCATAGGCTATGGATTTCCACAGGGCATTAATTTTACGGCCATGGATGTTCATAGGCCATGTATTTCATGGCCATGGATTATCATGGCCATGGATTTTCAAAGGCCATGGATTTTCAAAGGCCATGGATTTGATGGCCCTGGAGTTCATGGTCATGGAATTTCATAGCCGTGGACTTTCATAGGCTATGGATTAATTTCATGGCCGTGGATTTTCATAGGCCATGGATTTACATAAGCTATTGATTTTAATAGGCCATGGATTTCATGGCCACGGATTTCCATAGACCATGGATTTCCATAGACCATGGATTTCCATAGTCCATGAGTTTTAATAGGCCATGAATTTATTGGTCATGGATTTCCATAGTCCAATATTGGTTATGGATTTACAGAGGCCATCAATTTCATGGCCGTGGATTTTCATAGGCCATTAATTTGTTGGCAATGTATTTTCATAGGCCATGGATTTTCATGGGCCATTGAGTGCCATAGGCCATGGATTTTCATAGGCCACGGATTTCATTGCCATGGATTTGAAGGCCGTAGATTTTCATAGGCTATGGCTATGGATTTTGATACGCCATGGATTTTCATAGGCCATGAATTTCATGGCCATGGATTTTTGTAGGCCATTAATTCAATGGATTTTAATAGGTCATGATTTTAATGGCAATGGATTTTGATGGGCCATGGATTTCCACAGGTCATTAATTTTACGGCCATGGATATTCATAGGCCATGGATTGCATAGGCCATGGATTTCATGGCCATGGAATTTCAAAGGCCATGGATTTCCATAGGCCATGGAGTTCACTGCTATGGATTTTCATAGGCCATGGATTTTCATAGGTCATGAAGTTCACTGCCATGGATTTGATGGCCCTGGATTTCATGGTCATGGATTTTCATAGCCATTGATATCCATAGGCCATGCATTGATTTTCATAAGCCATGAATTTCATGGCCATTGATTTTTATAGGCCGCGGATTTCATGGCCATGGATTTTAAAGTGATAGATTTTCCTACGCCGAGGGTAGCCATTGATATCCATAGGCCATGCATTGATTTTCATAAGCCATGAATTTCATGGCCATTGATTTTTATAGGCCACGGATTTCATTGCCATGGATTTGACTTTTCAAAAGCTATGGATTTTCATAGGCCATGGATTTTCATGGCATTGACTTTTCAAAAGCTATGGATTTTCATAGGCCATGGATTTTCATGGCATTGACTTTTCAAAAGCTATGGATTTTCATAGGCCATGGATTTTCATGGCATTGACTTTTCAAAAGCTATGGATTTTCATAGGCCATGGATTTTCATGGCATTGACTTTTCAAAAACTATGGATTTTCATAGTGATGAATTTCAAGGTCATGGATTTCCAAAGGCAATGGATTTTCATAAGCCATAAATTTCATGGCCATGGAATTCATGACCATGGATTTCCATAGGCCATAGATATTATGGCCATTGATTTTCATAGTGCATGCATTTCATGGCCATGGAGTTTCATAACGCCATGCATTTTGTGGCCACAGATTTTCGTAGGCCATGCATTTTTATAGGCCAAGGATTTTATGGCCATGGATTTTCATGGACACAAGTTGCTCGATTCATGTGAAAAAGCGAGGTTGGAATCTATAAATGTCATGGATAAATTTTATGAGTATCAAGGGTGTGTCTGTTTGAAACTGACTAACAAAATCTAACCGGTTACTTTGTGATGGTTATTAATTTAAAAATCATAAGTGTTTGTCAATCTTTATACTGTCAACAACCTGGGTAACCTGAATGCAAAGACAAACACATTCATTCCTTCAGCTAAAACAAACGTTTACCTTTTTTATATTATAGAGGACAAGAGTGAACTCCTTAAAGAAAGAAGAGTCACTGAAACAAGTCTGAAAAAAGTGCAGTCGGGAAAGGATTGGCCAGTGATCAGTCTGCAAATAAAAGATCCAAAACATCACAGAAACAGCTATTGGTATCAAAGAATGCCAAAGTTACAGATGAGGAAAAAGCAGAAAAAGAAGAAGCCAAAAAGCGAAGAAGGCGGAAAAAGTAGAGGCTGAAAAAAGGTGGAATGCAGAAATTGCAGTCAAAATTGTACAAGTTACCAAGAGAATTTCTTCTCAGCATCGACAGAATGATAATCAACATCGGTCTACCGAACTCCATCAAGATGGCAACGATATCCATCCTCTTTGCCTGTCAGCTTTCAAAAAACAGAGTCCAAGCACAGCCGATCCTTCTACATCAAGCAAGACCAAAGGATAAAACTAAAAAGACCTGCACTGTTGACTCATCGACACCTACTGCTTGCAGCAAACCCTCAAAACAGATCATCACACATGTTTTAAGTGATGATGAAGTTGATGTTGATGAAGCTGTGATCACACCTTCGTGTGACAATGTAGACTGTAAAGCCCTGGTGGTGGAGAATAATTGCCTTAAAGATAAACTAAGGAAGCTACAAAAAGGCTTGACATTGCAGGTAAAGAGATATAAACAACATCTATTGTTGTACATCCAAATAATAAGAAAAAATTCTAGAGCAGGTAGAAGATGTGGTCGCCTAATGGTTAGTGCGCTGAAATGTGAGTCACTGTGTTTTGTGTTCTTAACTCACAGTGCCTCTCTCTACATAGGAGTATAAAATAATGTGGAGTACTGGTAACACAATGCTAGGGGGTTCCGGAACAGAGCTCTTGAATGCCAAGGCAATTGCAAACAGCAAAGTAACATAATCAAGTAAAATCAAGCTAAAAATAACAATGGTAAAAGAGACCGAATGATGAAAAAATAGGTCCACAATGCGAACGTGTGGGGGCTTCTTTTGGAATCATTGATCAAAATATTATTGTTCAAACAACTGGAATTGCTTTTTGCAAATTCATTTAGTACATTCAACTATACACTTAGTAATAGTAATTAGACTGAGTGGAGTAGAAATCAGGGAATAATCGGGCAAGTAATTTCAAATCAGCCGACCACTTAGTGCGAGGACGATTTGATATTACGAGAACTATTACCCGGATTTGTACAACATGAAGTTCAATTACTAATTAATCGCATCAATAACAAAATTCGAGATTAAAAAGTCTATGTGGAGTTTTTTGTACTATTCAATTACAAAAAGTTGTAATCGGATAGCTGTAATTGGACAGCCATGTGTGCTAGTTACATGACAAATAGGCACATCATCGTGTATAAAAGAAGTGGTTAAATTGTTGGAAACAACTTGAAGTGGATGTAAAAAAATGTGATTATAGTTAAAGTAATTAACAGAGAGCTCATCACCTTCACCAGTCCTGAATTAGGAGTGTCAGTAAAATGGCCATTAGGAGTTGGATGTTTTAAGTTATTTTTTCTGTTTTTATTTGTTCAATTCCAACTTCGGCTAGAAAGTAGATGAAATGTTCCAACTTCCCAGGGTGCATAACGTTGTTCTGCAGACAGTCGTGAAATTGTTTCTTTTATGGTTGTTTTTCTCTTGCAAACATTTTGCAAGGGCCAATCTCAAATAGGCGGCTGAAATTGCATGTTCCAAACTTTAAATGAAGACTGGGGACGATGGTTTAAATTTTAATTCAATTAGAAATTGGAGGCCATCACAAGAAAGATCGCATTAAAGTTCGTTTACCAAGTTTGGGGTTGTTCAATTGTAGTTTAGCTGAGAAAAAACCTCTTGAAGTGAATTTTGAAGAGACATAAATGGGCCATTGTTAGATGCCATAACACACTTCCTTTAATGTATGCACTTCGTCAAAAATTGAAACAGAAACTGGCATATCAGTTAAGAGTAAATAAATCATTTGTTCGCACAGAATATCTTATAGAAGTGTACAGGTTATTTCCAATAACCAAAATATCAGACTGCAGGGGTTTAGTATTGCTTTTCAGTGGGTATAAGTAATATCAAGTGCTTCCTCAGTGAGCGCGCTAGCATCAAGCCGAGTGAATATTGAATTGAATTGTAACCTGCACAGACTTCCATCCAAACGAAATGTTGGCCTGTAGTGTGACCTCGAGAGCTGCTGTAACAATGAGTAACTACAGGCACAGCTGAAAATGTCAAAAACAAAGCAGGCCTTTTTAGCTCTAACACAAACGCACCAAGATTTACGACGCATGAAAACAAATTGATACGGTATAGTACACCAGATAAACGCTGTCAAATGCTATGAAAACAGACCAAACACTTTAAAAAATGAAAACCACGCCAATGTGACATGCCAACATGGCCGATTTCCACTCGACAAGCCCACACAACCTCGTTCCCAGGCTCTCTCTGCGAACTCCTCCCAGAAGACAATGCAACATGCGATCACGTAAACCCACAAACATAAACCCACAAATCTGTTGATCGCATAGTGGGTGGCAAGCCCCCACAATGATGCGGCATAAAAGGTCTTAGTTATATCTAATTCATGAATTCTGTTATTTACGCGTTGGCTTGTCGTTTAAGTGCCCCGAGCAGGGAATTTATTACTGCTATTGTTTAGGGGCCCTGCTCGGGGACCTTGTGATCATTCTGGGGGCCCTGAATAGGGAGCTTGTTATGCTTTTACAATTTGCACAACACCATTACATTGTCATGTTTTTTACTTTTAAGCTTCATTTTTAGGATATTATGTAACTTGTCAGTTTTACTCTATTACGTAACTCTTCTATAGCTTTATTTATTCGTGACTTTTGTTTAATGTTAGAATTATTTAATAAGGAACTTATTTCTGTAAGAATTTTTATTCCAAGTATTTTTGATTCCATAAGCACTGAAGAAGCCCAAAGGGCAAAGCGTTTGCTATTAAACTTCAGGACATGTGAAAAGTTCGCTTCTCGCTTTTGTTTACAAAATTTATCATTGTTTGAGCGCAAGCGTCCGGTATCCTTGCATCCTTTTCACAAGTGACATCTTCGTTATATATATATGTATATATTTCTTTGGTGAGGCCATGGTCAGTTGCATATTGCTTAAATGCGGTTAAATTTGTTTCATGTGCTCTTTTTGCTATAGCCATACATGATTTTATTTACAGACAATGTAATTCATTCCAGACCTGAAGTATTTGCATATTTATTAAAAGTATGATTATGTAACCAGTTGTGTGGTCATGTACTGATCAGTATTTCTCCTATATGGGGAAAGTTAAGGGTGAATCCTTATTTCTTACATGTGGCCAGTTGCTTAATTATATGGGGCTCATATGGTGGCCCAAATTTACACCACATGCTTAAAATGAGGTCGCACTGGAGGGGAGGGGGGGGGGGCTAGGTAGTAGTATAAACCGATCATGACAAGCTGGGCCAATCAGGAACGAACGAGTATCATACATTAGCATCTCAGTATAAATTTGCATATCATTAAAATGGCACAGCCAATCAGAGGCCAAGGTGTAGGGAGCGATAACATCATCCCTTGTGCTAGGATCAGAGATGAGGAATGACATCATGGGGATGGGGGACTGGAAGTAGTTGTGTCAAACGACCTGAAAGAAACATTTCCTTTCCTTTAAGGGGTGACTTAAAGGTTCTTAAAAATGAGGTTTCGTGGGGGGAGAACGGGGATCGCTCGGGATCGTTCGGGGATCACTCAGAATGGTTTGGGATGGTTTGGGATGTCTCCAGTTTCGCTCACTGGGTGAGCCCAAGATCTCGCTCAGAGAGAGAAAAAAACAAAAAACACAAAAAATGCCTTCATTGGTAACAGAACGAAACAGAAACCTAGGTGCAAAGGGGGACATGGGTTGCATCCCCGAATGGGAGAACGCCTCTTCTTTAATAGTCACACAACGAAACAAGAAAGAGCGAGTTAACAAGCGGGACATGGGTTTCATCCCCGAATGGGAGAATGCCCCTAATTGGTGAGAGTCTTGAAAGTGAATTCGTCGCCGAGGACGCATTTGTTGTAGATCACCCCCAAGAGTTTATCCCTGCGGACGGTGGTCAACATCTTGGTGTGCTTGTCTCTCCAGATGAAATGCGGGTTGGGTATGTTAACGGTGCGTGGTTTGTCAAGGGGCGAATTTTCACTTCCGTCTTTCCCAAACGTGACGATGACATCATGATTGCCTTTCCCCTTCTCCAATTCGTCCGTCATCTCACTGAGAAAATTGCCCAGGGGGATCTCGGGTTGACCGGGTTGCCATTTGTAGACTACGGAATCCGTGTCGAAATACAGAGCATTTTCTCCCACATGATCCAGGTGGTGAATGCGGCGATGAAGACGTTTGTGGTTTAACCGCCGCCATGTGTTCGTGGTGTAGTTGCCTAGCAGCCAAATCCAGGATGCGTTCTTGGGGGAGGATGGGTAGATAATCCCAATGGGACTCTCCAAAGGGGAGCATGGCATTCTGGGATGGATCCTCCTTTCCCACCGGCTCCACTTTCACACGTTTGGGGCCCCGGGTTTCCTTCTCCTTGTATTCCATGGCACGTTCCCGCTTGGCGCACATGACTTCCACCACCAAGGGTGTGACTACTTTGTTGGGTGTCACTCGTAACAACTGAGTGAGGCATGAAAAGGTGGGACCCCTGCTCTTATTATACCCTCAATGAGAATGACAAAGCATGCTGGCTCAGATCTCGGCCGGGGGTGTGAGGGGGTCTATATAAGGGCGGAGGGCAGAACAACTCGAGATTGACTGGCCAGGCGATACAATCGAATTCTAAAGAGTTCACTGTCTTGGAAAACCAAACAACTAGTGATGGATCAAGCTCATAAACACCTAAAGGGCAAGAACTACCATGTATTTAATGATATCCCGAAAGAATTATGAGTCACGAAAAGGCCAATTAAAGAAACTTCAAGAAACCAAGGAAAATGGTTTTAACGCTTACTTTAGCAAAGCACAACGTGACAAACTGTTTGTCAACGGAAATTACATCGCTCCAGGACAACCAATAGAGTAGTATCCTTGCTGTAATAATGTTCCTTTATATCGATGATGCAAATTAAAATGACTGGGCCTCCAACTTGGAGGTTAGGAAAGCCGAAACTAGATATTGTAAGTACCGGTAAGAAAGCCAAAACCCGAAGGAAAACTACCTAACATCTATGTTTTATTTTTTTCTTGTACCAATGTATGTACACCTCAGTTGTTAGGTATCTGTTCTCTAGGCACCTCTCACAAAGGAATTGCAACACCTACTTTCCAATATGTTGCGAACTTCAACGCCTAGCGATAATCTAGTAGTGTGCTCCCGAAACGTGAGAGGACTGTCCAACAGTTTAAAGAGAAGGGAAACTTTTCTTTGGTTAAGGAAGAAAACATTTTCTATATACTCAGGGTCTGGAAGGGTATTTTCGGGATCCGGGATTTGACCAAAATAAGGTGCGGGATTCAGGAAAACAAAAAATATCTTGACGGGAAACGGGATTAGCCCAAATTTGCGCACGGGATGCAGGATTTTTTTGCCTGTCTGTCGGGAATTCAGGAAATCATCACAAATATACGTTTTAGCGGAAAATGCGAATCAACCAGGCGAGCGTTAAGTGATGTCTCCTTTCAAAAGAGTGTGCCTATTTTTAAAATAATTATCTAATAATGAAACTGTCAAGTAATCAACAGACGAGCAGACAGAAGACCCATTGTTTCAACCGGATGCCAGGAAAGTGCACGTGTTGATACCATGCGATACCAGACTTGATGCTAATTGTTCTTTACAGTTTACATTTATCAGATTTATCACGACTTTTTGTAAATCTTAAAGGGATTGTTTTATCATTTCAACCTTTGGATATGGCAAATAGCGATGCCAGCTCTGCTCCCTTGAATAAGACAGTCAGAGTTTTGGTGTTATTCTTTCTTGCTGCCACAGACGAGGCTTCTAGCCGCGCCAGTAGTAACGCGGCGATCCACAAAGAAAAATTCAATGTTCCGCTACACGACGAACACAAAGAGCTGAACCGATTCCTGAAGCACTTAAAAACCTTCACTGCTATAGATGAAATCGCAAGGAGTAAAGGCCTCGGAGTAAACCCCGAGGTCACGATTGCTAGGGTACAAAAGGCAGGCAGTGGCGTCGAGACTTTTTCTCTGAGAACACAAGATGCGTGGCAATATGAGTTTGACACACTTATCGAGGGAAACGGGATGCTTCAAGGTACTAGTAACTATTTAATGTCATTTAATGTAAAGAATGTGTGAATTTGTATGGGTTCAGTTTGTGTATTTCTCATAAGTTATAGTTTAAAATAGGTTTTAATTAGAAATAAAATAGTCTGTCAAACCAGACCAGGTCAGATGTTTTTTTATTTTCTCATCTAACCACTCCCACCCCCTTGTGTTCGCAGTCATGTCACGCGGTTTTTATGTCACGCAGTATCTATTTTCGTCCGCGTGCTCCACAATCTTTTTGAGAAAATATGTTTAAAGTAATGCGATTGCTTGCCTTTACATGTATTTACAGTTACAGTGGTTCGGCGACTCACGGTGTGGGTAACTGGAACCCCAGTGCTCCCAGCTGGTTACCAAAACAGACACCAACCCAGCTGCAACAGCAAGTCCAGCTGGAAATGAAGGCCAGGTACAACGCAAGAAACAAAAGCGGGTGCCTTCTCAAGAGGACGAAGAATTGTACCGGAGTTAAGAGAGGGGAAAAATGTGGAAAGGAATAAGCGCCAGGAAGAAGAGCTTGAGAAGCTTAAACAAGGTACTTTGTAGACAAAAAGCAAAACGGAAAGCAGTCAAGTTTTTAATTTTTTAAAAAAGTCGAGTCCTGCTCTGGGTATACACGGTAACAGACACCTTATTGCGGATAGTTTTGTTTGTGCCGACGAAATCAGCTATCTTATCCTGCTAAATTAAGACAACGGATAATAAGGACACTTTTATTTCAAATTTCATAAATTCAGCGCAGTAGTACTAGTACTTGTATGAAAGATGTACCTGTCCACTTAATTAAATTTTCCTTTATATTTTCCAACTATGAGCGCAAGGTATTAGTTTAACTATTTTTTGCCGTTTCTCTTTATTTCTTCATTATTCATTACTGTAAACTTGTTTAATCTTTGGAGAAATAAATATTACTATTACTATTACTATTAGATGTACCTGTCATTTTCTATTGTTCATTTAGAGCTACTGAACCTGGGCAATTCTATGACATCGTGCAGCATAAAAGCTAGATGTGGAGTGTGTTCTGCTGAACTGGAACTTCCAACAGACCGCAAATGGAAGGGTCAAGCGAAATACTTCAAGCAAAGTAAGTCTTTGTAGCAAAAAACTTTGCTGTAATGTTGGAGTTATCTCACAGATATAATGAGCCACATACCATAATGCAGTACGGTACAATATAGTTTTTGAATCATGAGCGTTCGAGTCCGCGAGTGAGTGATGAATAAAATGACACTGAAAAAACGATATCATGGGCTTAACACTGTTTAACACGACAACTTAACATGTCAATTATTAATACAGAAAAATTAACACGCATATAGCAGGCCTGTAGCTGAAGTATCGTAACGGGTTCAGTAGGTTTTTTTTCCCGATGAAGCAGTAGAGTAACAGTTCTTTAGTCGTATTTTGATTTCTTAATGGCAAAAGGAAATATTTTTCTGGTCTCAGGGGGTTTACTTGCATAGTGAAGCATGTAGAGTAAAGCAAAGCGGTACAGAAAGTACAGTGAAGTGAAATCCTACCACTTCAACTAAATATATTTTGTAACGTTTTGTTAGTTTCACAAGAGTACGTTAATTAGGTTGCATAATACTACTGAAGTATTTAAGGCGTGCTTGTAAGGTGTCTCAAGGGGTTAGTACACTATTTAAGGTTTGTTAAGTTATGCAAGAGCCATTCGAGGCATCTCTTTCGACCCTAGTTTTTTCTTGCCATGTCGGGTTCTGAAACAGCGAGCGTCCCTTAAGCGTCTTTGGAAACTAACAATGCTGAAGACTCTGCTCAACCGAGTGCTCTTTCCTCGGATACGTCCTTATCAAACGTTGAAACTTTGCAGTTATTTTCCCAACTTTTGGACGTCAAATTTGATCAAAAGTTCGCCGCCTTTAAGCGCGATCTCGAGGACAAAGAAGCTGCCACACAGTCGCAGTTTAAGAAGCTGAAAACCGAATCGAAAGCGTCAAATTCCTTTACTTTCAAGGGAAACAAAGTACAGTACGAACTTAACATCTTTTTGCACGACTTAGTGAACGGTGCCATTAAGAACATATCAAAAGTGATTTCTGGACTTGAATTGGTAAAGGCACTTATTACAAAACGAAACAAGCTTATTCGCTTTGCGGATAAGAGTCCCGCGGGGTGGACAGCCGTTGAAGTACACGAATCAGATGAGTTGGCGGAGGATTCTGAGGATGAAAAGAGGCTTCATTCTGCAGAAAGACGGGCATTGGCCAAGATCCGCGAGAAGAAGCGTAGGAATTCGTCTGTCCGACCTAGCTATACAAGTAACCGTCAGCCATCAAGTGATGTTTCTTCTGCTGGGCCTTCCAATGCTCTTCCCGTTAATCAGCAGCTTTTTCGTGGGCAGTCCTTTCGTGAGCGTTGACCTCAACCTTCGGACAAGCGCTTTAGTTGCGGACAGAGAGGTCATTGGGCAAATTCAACTTCCTGCCCCAGCCGCTTTAAAGGAACCGTTGCAGTCCCTTCAACCAGCAAGGCCGCACACTGACGACAAACACAAAGTTGCATTACAGAGATTAGGGAAAGATGAGTATAAGTTACTGAATTTGGTTACATGTTTAAATGACTTTGATCCAGTGGAACTTGTCAAGAACTCTGTTGATGCGTCTGATTTATCTAGTGATATAGTAAGTCCCGATTATCAGGAGGGAGTTTCTATTGTTAAAGTTAAAGGTAGTCTTAAGCGCAATGTAGCTTTTTGGGAGCATATAGGTGCTTCTCGTTTCATTCGCGATACTATTGTATATGAGTATAAGATCCCCTTTATTTACACTCCACCTGCAGCGAGCTTTGGCAATAATCGATCTGCCATTCAGCATAGTGATTTTGTGGAACAAGCTATTTCTGATCTCCTTATAGCAGGCTTAGTGGTTGGATGTGGGGGTGCCCCTACTGTGGTTAACCCCCTATCCGTTTCCATTCAGGCTAATGGTAAGAAAAGGCTTATATTAGACTTATGATATCCTAATCAATTTGTTAAGAAATCCAAGATTAAATTCGAGGACGCGAAAACCATGCTTTATTCCTTTATCGATTGTTCTCAGAATTGGCTATTTTCCTTTGATATCAAATCTGGTTTTCATCATATCGACATCCCCCAGACCAAGAGTTTTTAGGCTTTTCCTGGTCTAAGGATGGGGTTATTCGATTTTATAAATTTACTGTTTTGCCATTCGGCATTTCCACCGGGCCTTATATTTTTACAAAAGTTCTGAGGCCCTTAATACGTTATTGGCGTCTCCAGGCTATTAGAATTGTTGTATATTTGGATGATGGCCTAGGCGTATGTTCAACATTTCCTGATTGATATTCCCAGTCTATGGCTGTGAAATCAGATTTGTCCCAAGCGGGCTTTGTAGCTAATAGTGTTAAAAGCATATGGGTCCCAGTTCAGTCTCTCAGATGGTTGGGCTATCAATGGGATTTAAAGCATAATTTGTTATCTATTCCTGTGGACAAAATCGACAGGCTACTAGCGGGTATTGACGTTGTGCTCCTTCAAAGTAGATTACCAGCCAGGCAACTGGCCTCTGTCACCGGAAGTATCATTTCTAATATGCTTGTTTTTGGCAATGTGTGTAAGCTGATGACTAAAAGCCTACACAGGGCTGTCGATCGCAGGCAAGGGTGGGATTCCTGTGTTGAATTAGACCCATGCGCTCGCAAAGAGTTAGAGTTTTGGAAGAATAACGTTTGTAATCTGAATTCTAGGTCGTTTGTCAATGCTGTTCGTAAGCCATCTCGCATTGTCTATTCAGATGCTAGTAACACTGGCTGTGCTGCCTTTATTGCAATTGATGATACGCCTGTCTTGCATATTAACTGGGATTCATTACAGTTGAACCAGAGCTCTACCTGGAGAGAACTTCACTGCGTGAGTTTTGCTCTGAAAAGTTTCGCACACCTGCTCTCAGGCTGCGATGTTAAGTGGTTTACTGACAACCAAGCAGTTCTTTTGATTGTTCATTCTGGTAGTATGAAGGAGCATTTGCATATCTTGGCACTCGACATATTTCAGACCGCCAAAGATAACAAGATTGACATTGAGGTTGAGTGGACACCTCGTACTCAGAATGAGAGAGCAGATTATTTGAGTAAGATTATTGATTATGGTGACTGGACAGTCAAAGATTGCTATTTTCATGCTGTTACCTCTGTTTGGGGCCCCTGCTCAGTAGACTGTTTTGCTAGCTACAAAAATCGCAAGGTTCCCAGGTTCTATTCCAAGTACTTTAATCCAGATTCCTTGGGTGTCGATTCACTCGCCTTTAGTTGGGTCAGTGAAACATGTTGGCTTGTGCCACCTGTTTCGTTAGTTAAGAAGGTCATCCTTCATGTCTGTTTGTGTCATTGTCGGGGAATTTTGGTAGTTCCATTATTGGCCCCTTTTGGTGGAATGCGGGGGTGTTTTCAAGTCATTTGTTGCAGATTGTCTTTACGTTGAGAATGGCAAGGATGTTTTTTTTCCAGGGGGGGGAACAAGAGTTCCCTTTTTGGATCAGAGAATTTTAGTACCCCAGTGCTTTTTCTGTTGCTCGACGGGGCTGTACCGTAATCTGTATAGTTTGCTGTGGAGTTGTACGCCGCTTGGCAGCTAGGCCGCTGGGCCACTGGACCAGTTTGCGACGAACGCACTAGTTTTGCCAGTACATGAGGATTGTCCGTTTTTACGCCATTGGCTGTCTGTATGTAAGCCGTTGTGGCTGGCTGACTTTTTTCCTTATTGAGGCTTCTTATTTTCACTTAACTTGCTCAGTCGTTTGCTCATAATTATTATCCTTATAATGATTATAATTATTATGTTTATGTTTCTACAAGGTGGACATGCGTTTGCTTTGAAGATTGCTCATCTAAAGGATCCAGAGCTTCGTAAGTTAGCAGCCGATCTTCCCTTGCGTACCATTGAAGCGAAGGCTCCTTCGACGACGGAGCGTTACTCGAGAGCTTTTCAGAAATTCAGGGAATGGTCTTCACCTTATAACGAGGTTGTTTGCCTGCCATCGGACGAGATATCAGTTGCTCTTTATTTAGAGTCCCTGATTCAGGGTGGTTCCCCTTATTCTTCCCTTGAGTCTGCTTGTTATGGTATTAATTGGGCACATAATTTGTATGGTTTTCAAAGTCCCTGCGATTCCAAATTGGTTAAGAACGTGCTCGAGGCAGCTAAAAGAGGTCTTGTGAAACCCGTTTCTAAAAAAGAACCCGTTACTCCCGCTATGACTTTAGATATTTGTAATAGGTTTGCCGGTCCTAATGCTAATCTTTCTGATCATCGTTTAGCAACCATTTGCGTAACCGCGTATACTGCTTTTCTCCGCTACAATGAGTTAGCTAGCCTACGCTGTTGCGATGTTAGTTTTTGCGATTCTTTTGTCAAGATCTATGTTTACAAAAGTAAAACTGATGTTTATAGGGATGGTGCCTATGTCTTGTTGCCAAAAACAGGGTTTGTTTCTTGCCCCTTCAATCTGCTTCGCAGATACGTTTCTGCTGCTAATTTAGATTTGTCGTCTTCATTACCCTTTTTCGCTCTTTGTATTTTCATAAGGCTACCTCTACTTATAGTTTGCGTAGTACGGGTATGAGTTACTCTAGAACGAGGGAAATAGTTTTACAAGCGTTTGTTGAATTAGGTTATCCGAAGAATTTATTTGGTTTACATAGTTTAAGAGCGGGAGGTGCTTCCGCGGCCGCTAACACAGGCGTTAGCGATCGGCTTTTTAAGCATCATGGAAGGTGGAAAACGGATCAAGCTAAAAACGAATCAAGCTAAAGACGGTTATATTAAAGTGTCTATAACCCCAGAAAGTTTTTTTCGCTAGAATAAATCTTTGTATTGAACTGAGTAAAATGCCGCAAAAATTTTTGCTTTTGCTTAAAACCTCGATTTTTGACGAATTTTCAAAGTCTGCAAAAATCACTAAAATAAAAATCATGACCGAGTCGCAGAATCATTCGAAAAGGTCTGGGTCCAGTACAATATGTGACGTCATTCCAGGATATCTTTTGCTCTCGATCATCGAAGACAGTCTCGCTGTGGTCAGAGTAGTTATAACCAGCATTTGGTCCACAAATGTTGAGTGTCATGCGTGACGAATGGGTCATTAGCATGCAGGCTCATTTGGTCAGCATCATTTGGTCCACAAATTGTTGAGTGTCATGCGTGACGAATGGGTCATTAGTATGCAGGCTCATTTGGTCAGCATGTGGTTACAGAGTTTAAAAACATGTGTAGTCGAAAGAAGGGAATAATCGTTTAAGATAGTTCCATTTGTGTTGTTGATGTTTTTGATGTATTGCATTGGCGAGCGTTTGTTTTGGCGTGTTTCGTTCAGGGAAGGCGAGCGGTGGCAAGAAAATAAAGCTGTTGCTGTTATTGGAAAATCATTACCGTCCAAAGACTTTCTTGCACCGTTGGAAACTCCTATTAATAGTACATTCTTGTCACAACCCAGTTTGAGAGCACTTCGACATATGCAATTGAATAACACTACCCCTCGGTTGCAAGGTGTTTTGAAAGTGAAAAGACAATTGCAGTTTTCTCCAGACAAGATAAATGGGTGAGAAGACAGATGAGAAGCAAAAACAGACAGACTTGCACGCGTATTTCAAGAGATCGCATTGGCCGTCTTGGTAGAGAGAGAAAAGTCGTTAAAGCTGCATTTTATACTTGGAGATCGTTTGTAGAGTGTTCACAACGCATTTACTGGCGGACTAATTTGAGAGCTTTATTGAAAGACGAAGCCATAAATGTTTATAGAGAACCTATCTTCAGAAAATGCGAAGGTGTTTTTAAATATTTTTTAGAGGTAGCGGGTAAGAAGATACCTGAAGAACAATATCATTTTTTGTGTGGAAATGTCTATAGGCAAAGAGAACAATATATTCGAATGCATAAATGTAAACGAATGCGTAGTAGAAGTTTTTGGAGAAAAAATTGTAGTCGGTTTAGCGAGAGAGGTTCTCATTGTAAAAAATGTGTCCGTGTCATTTTCGATACCGTTAAAATTGTCAATGAACAGCATTAGTCCAAAACAGCATTAGTCCAATTTGATTATTAAAAATCTTTTTTTTTTCTGTTAGTTACATACGTGTGGTTTGTTTTGGTAAAGCGCATTTGACCGTGAAGCATTGGCAACGGGAAGGGTTAATTAAAAATCATAATACCTTGAAGGCAATTAAAAATCACATAGTATGAAGTGATGCATTGACAGTTCGGATGTATTAATGGTTTTCGCGCGTTTTGTTTAGGAATCCCACGTGTATTTGATTGACTTATTTTTTTGCATTAGTTTATTTTATTTCACTTTTGAATTCTGCTTGTTTTTATCGTTTTTAAAAGCATGGCCGTTTTGTTTGATATACAAGGTTCGTGTGGGTATTTTTTGTTTTAATTGAAGTTTTAAGAAAACGACAAAACGTTTTAGTTTGAAAAACATGTTTCGACAGCAACTTCTGTCATCTTCAGTTAATAAGTAATGTACAAAGCGTTGACAGTGAATATATAAGTGGGAACAAATGTTAATTATGCTAGTAACAACAATGTAAATAAAAGCGTAGCAATGTGAGAATTATAAGGATAGTTTCAAATTTACATGATATAATTGTTGATTCAAAGACGGTTTTTCTCTATGAATATGAAAAGCCTCTTTTATCTTAAGTTGGAAACTCGTAGAAGCGTGATCTAAAATATGAAAGCAATCTTGTGAACACAAGGTACGACAATGTTCAGAATTCAGTAGATGTTTGAAAATGTGAGAGGTCCTGTCATTGACTAAGTGCTCACGCACGCGTGTGGAAAAATGCCGGGTTGTTTCGCCGACATAACAGGCATTACAGCCCGCACATACAAACTTATAAACCACACGCGAACGAAACCCGTCAGGGTCTTTCACACTAAACATGTTGCCTATCTTAAAGGAAGAAAAAACTAATTTTATATCCAAATCATTGCAATAGCGCTTGATAAAGTGACGAATCTTTTTCTGAGTAACGACAGAAAAATGTCCTGCGTAGGGCAGCTTAAAGTAAAATGTAGGTGAAGTGGGAAGAGAATCCCGGGGACAATGATTACTTAGGGTCCCAGTAATGTAGCGGTTTACAACTCTTTTAATTAAATGGGCAGGGAAAAGATTCTTTTTTAGGATTTCCATAAGCTTGGTAATGTCCTCGTGTAGCCCCAACCAGGTGTTATTGATCTTATAGGTTATTAACCAATTATTTCAGTTTCACCTCGTACTCTTACAAAGTGGGTCTCATCAGGACTCTTGTTGATAGGGCCTATAAGATCAATAACACCTGGTTGGGGCTACACGAGGACATTACCAAGCTTATGGAAATCCTAAAAAAGAATCTTTTCCCTGCCCATTTAATTAAAAGAGTTGTAAACCGCTACATTACTGGGACCCTAAGTAATCATTGTCCCCGGGATTCTCTTCCCACTTCACCTACATTTTACTTTAAGCTGCCCTACGCAGGACATTTTTCTGTCGTTACTCAGAAAAAGATTCGTCACTTTATCAAGCGCTATTGCAATGATTTGGATATAAAATTAGTGTTTTCTTCCTTTAAGATAGGCAACATGTTTAGTGTGAAAGACCCTGTCCCTGACGGGTTTCGTTCGCGTGTGGTTTATAAGTTTGTATGTGCGGGCTGTAATGCCTGTTATGTCGGCGAAACAACCCGGCATTTTTCCACACGCGTGCGTGAGCACTTAGTCAATGACAGGACCTCTCACATTTTCAAACATCTACTGAATTCTGAACATTGTCGTACCTTGTGTTCACAAGATTGCTTTCATATTTTAGATCACGCTTCTACGAGTTTCCAACTTAAGATAAAAGAGGCTTTTCATATTCATAGAGAAAAACCGTCTTTGAATCAACAATTATATCATGTAAATTTGAAACTATCCTTATAATTCTCACATTGCTACGCTTTTATTTACATTGTTGTTACTAGCATAATTAACATTTGTTCCCACTTATATATTCACTGTCAACGCTTTGTACATTACTTATTAACTGAAGATGACAGAAGTTGCTGTCGAAACATGTTTTTCAAACTAAAACGTTTTGTCGTTTTTCTTAAAATTATAACCTGCCTGCTAACATCAAGACCTAATTGAAGTTTGTTTTAATGGAACTGCTGTTGTGAAGTCAGTCAATTAATTTTCATTTCAGAGCATGGCTGAACAAGATCTAACTGATTTACAATCATTTGAATTGGAGCGCGTTTTACAGTTATATGCTGATTGTGAAACATTGAATGATTTTTGCCACTTTTATGAACAAAATGAATGTGATTTCAACTATTTAAGTGGTATCGTTGATGAAGATTCGTTTTCTTCTCAATCTTCTGAAGAAGAGCAAGATGATGAGGATTGTTCACAACCGCTAGATTTTTGGTACGAAGATGTTATTCCTTGTATTATCGGTGGTGGCCGCCAACAAGTAGAAGACAGGGATGATGTTTACGATGACAATTTTTTTCAGGATGATTCTGTCAATGTGCACGATTTTTCCGTGGGTGATGTTGTTCCTTGCTCTATTGAAAGTCAACCGAAGAAAGGTTCGCAAGAAGAGACGTCTGAAGAACTTGACATTGCTTTAAATCAAAATCAATTTGGTGGTGAAGCGGATGAAGAACAATCTGACGAGGAGGAGGAAGATGTTGACGATACTACTGATAGCGGTAATTTAATACCATCATCTTCAACCTGTGCAGCACAACCGTTTAATGCAAACCCCATTTTAGATTTAAGTAATTCATTAATTTATGTCGATAATAATAGAACCTATTTTAATAAGCGGTTTGGCATTACCGGGCGCAGGTATTCCATTTTTCCGCAAAATATTCCCGCAACAAACGATAGGGTTGTTGCGTTTGCAACTGTGTTGCATGATTTAGTAGAAGCTATTCACTGTAGTATGGGCCCTGGTGATTATGTGCAAATATTTTTTTGTTCTCGACATTTGAAAAATAATTTCGTTTTGCCTCTTGTAGAGGTCACACAATTAGCAATTGCAAAAAGAGTTGAGACATTGTGTACTGTAGTGCATATTTCGAGGCTAACATGGTTTTCAACAAGTCCCCATCCCCTCCCCCCTTATCAATGTTGTACCAGCTCAAAAATGCCATTCAAACTAACAGTCATCAACATTGTAAGGGGGTGGGGGGTCAGTAGCACATGGCATTGATTTCATTTGTGTTATGCGGTCGCTTTTATATGGAATGAACATTTTTTTGGAAAGTGTCTCAACCTTTTTGCAACTGCTTGTCTGAGTCACATATCGCGATATAGCACTGGATTTGCTTTTCGGAAATGAATCATAGTTGATGTACGTTATCAATGTAATGACTTGATTAGAAAAAACAGCTTTTTATTCCACTGCGATTAGGCGTTTAAGAATAGAAAGTCCAAAACGTGCCTTTTCGACATTAGTCTACGGCCTTAATTAGCGTGAATTTCAGCAAAAAAGGAGCGTTTCTTATAAAAGTTGCCATAGTTTCTCAATATCGTTATGTATTTTTCAAAGAACGTTGCTATCTTGTTGCAATGACGCAAATTGTGTTATTTTCAACCTCTTGTTCTTTCTTGAAGGTTTGTTTTGCGTTTGCTATTGACGCAAGAAACGTGCGTAGACTGAAATGATAAGCATTAGTCTGTGTAAATAATACGTCATATGATACTGTGATCGCATGTTCGCGCTGAAATAAAACGGTAAGCAACTTTTTGCTGGTCCAATTTGTCCAGTCAATTTCGGATTACACTCTAGTTGTGAAAATATTATCATTTCTTCGTCCTTTTGCTAGATTGCTTTAATCTGGCCGTGTATTTTGCACCGTGTATATCAGTTGTCAAGTTTCGTATATTTACTCAGATTTCATGAAATTCTTCCATAGCAGGGTTTTGCGTTAGATTTTTTCAACCGTTAACCAGACATTCGCCAATGGAGTTGTTTAAGAACTACGATATAAATGCCGAGTATTGGCCTTCTACATCCGGTGGAAACAAAGAGCGAGGCACGATTACTGGGACAGATATGATGTCCGTGTGCTGGAAAATTTAGCACTTTAATGTGAGAATCGACGAGCAAAACCAAAAGGAGATTCCAAAATGTGCCAAATGTTTCGCAAGATGTATTTTGGCAACAATTAGTGAAATGCGTACTTGCAGAATTCACTGACCGTAATTTAATACTTGTGCGAACGGTCAACGGTCAACGGTCTACAGAGAGAAATACGAACTTATGTAATCTTTATTTGTTGTCAAGTGTAGACCGTCGAAAACATGTAGACCATGGGGAAATTTTTATGAAACGAAATTGAGCGCCTTTTCTTAGTGGAAATGTATTATGAGATTATAATTATTGTTTCCATTTTTCTATAAATATATAATAAAAGCCGAAAACAAGGTTTCTTTTCGAAAGAATGTTTTCATTCCCTTATACTGTCATGAAAGCGTGGCATGTAAAAGATGTCACGAAAGCGTGACATGTAAAAGCGCGAAATTACTGTAATAATTGGAACCATTATTGCCACTAATTACAACGCACTGACCGTTACAGTATTTATCAGCACAAAATTTAATCTTTTCTCTTTCTATTGATACCTTTTAATCGTACATTACGTGCCGGTTCCTCTTGCTATTAGTGTTTTAATTGAACTACTATTCAAACAAGCAATTGCAAAAAGAGTTGAGACATTGTGTACTGTAGTGCATATTTCGAGGCTAACATGGTTTTCAACAAGTCCCCATCCCCTCCCCCCTTATCAATGTTGTACCAGCTCAAAAATGCCATTCAAACTAACAGTCATCAACATTGTAAGGGGGTGGGGGGTCAGTAGCACATGGCATTGATTTCATTTGTGTTACGCGGTCGCTTTTATATGGAATGAACATTTTTTTGGAAAGTGTCTCAACTTTTTTGCAACTGCTTGTAGAATTGCCATAGAAACATTTGAAGGGATTATTCAATCCAACATGCAGGTGGATGTGTCTGACGGTAGCTTTAATATGTTAGTCTATCATGTAAGAGTTCCTCGGGGTGCTGGCTACAATTGTAGTCGGCAGCAGAGAATACGTAAACAATTTGGTAAGATGCAAGACGATTTAATGGCTATTAAGAGATCTGTCATTAGAGTTCCGTTTGTGTATTCGCCTCATTGTGCTGCAGTAGAGCTTTTGACAGCTCAACAACAGATAGAACGGGGCGGAGTTCGTCATTTTTTAAATACTAAATCTAGACGCAATGTGTATAAGTTGAAAGCAAAGTGCACAGATTTGCACAAAGCAGCTAAAATTCCCGTCAATCAGGATGTTGGTTTGATTGAGTTAAAAAAGCTGGTCAAACTACAAGAATTCAAAGAACATCCCATAATTGTTTTGTCCAGAGCGAATCAGAATACTGTGGTGTTTAGAGAGAATGTAAGAGGTACCAACCCGCCCATTTATTTGTATTTGGTAAACTCCCATTTTAACGTTTTACGCAATCTACCAGCTTTTTTGGGAAAGAACGGTTTTTATTGTGTGGTTTGTGATAAATTTGATGAAAAGAAATTTCATCGTTGCGATAAAGATTTGTGTCGTCGATGTAAGTGTTATTGTAATTCTTCTGCTAACACTACCGTAACTTGCATTCGTTGTAGTGATTGTAATCGAGGGTTTTTCAACAAAGATTGCTATGTTGCGCACAAAACGAAAGGATTATCGCCTTCCTTCCCCAATACGACCGCCACGTGCGAGCGAATTCGAGCTTATAGTACTTGTTGTCGGGATTTGAAATGCAAAAACGGTGTAGTGCAACAAGTCAACGCGTATACCAATAGAGTGCACGAGTGTTTCAAGTCGTTTTGTACTCTGTGCAGGCAGAATGTAGATCTCTTCACTCATTTGTGCTATGTGTCGGGCGTGAAAGATGACGAAAAATATCGGGAAAAAAATAGCCAAAGAACGAGGTCAGTACTGTTTTTACGACATCGAATGTATGGTGGCAGAGGATCCGGTGACGCCCGGTAAAACCATATTGATTCCTAATTTGTTGGTGTTGCAATTCGAAGATGGCACGCAACACATATTTCGGGGAGAAACCGCTCTTGGATTTTTCGTGTTTTGTATTTTCCGCCGAATCTGGACTAATTTCACCTGAAAAAAAGCAGAGTTCTGGTCTTCTAGTGGCTGTTTACATTCAGAGCGTAATTTCGACGCCATTACAGCAGATTGGCCGCGAGAATATCCGACCGCAATACTCCTGACCCGCACCAATGACATGAACGAAAATACCGTTATTTACGCGCGCCTGGTTCGTTATCGATCGCGAGCTCGCTACGGCAAACACATCATCTGTAGCGTGCGTATGAGCCAATATGTTTAAGGCCCGTCCGGTGATTGAAGGACATCATTAAGTCCGGAAATCCGTAAGTCTCTAGCACCTCTCAAAGAAACGAGTCGTGTTTCTTGCCTAAATCTCTACTTCACGCTCGAGGGTGAAAATAGACGTTGGTGGACAAGGCGAGTCGGCGGGAAAGTCAGGAATCACTTCGGATCAGAAAAGGGGCAGCGTTGTGAGTTGTGGGCCATTTCCCATCCCGTGCCGTAGTCAAAATGCCCGATATCCGAAGTGCTTCGAGACTTATAATATTTTCCGTATTTCGTTTGGCGGACATTCCGTTTTCATTTTCGCCATTGATATCCCGACATGCTTTGCACAGTGGCAGATAGTTCGGCTTTGCGTGCTCGCGCGGGAGATTGAAATGCAGCGTTGGGCAGCTCAAAGTGAGTTCTTGCGGCCGGGTGAAATTCAGCAAGGCGGGCAAAGACTATGAGCCGGCAGCGGAGGACGGGGAGTGCTTCCTAAAGGAGGTCCGTAACGATAAGGGAGATGGTGCGAATCTAAGTGGCTGACTATCGGTGATAAAAATGAAGCGATTTTGAGGGAATGAACTTCGGGATTTATTTTTCTTGAGCGGGATTCAGCGGTACGGGCCCAAACTTGGCCATCTGAAGTGAAAAATCAGCGTAAAATCGAGAAATTCGGGTAAACCTTGGGATTCATTTTTTCGAGCGGGATTCAGCGGGAGACATGCAGATTTTATTTTTTTGCATACGTTAACTCTCGAAAACGACGGAAAAAAACAACAGAAAAATCTAAACAATGTTTTACAACGAATTTGTAGTTCACATGCCAAAAAAGGACAAATCTGAGCGAGAAAATTAAAAAACGACCTCAAAAGCAACATAGGCTGGATATGCCCCGAGCCCTTCAATTATTGATACCCTCAATACACCTGATACAATTGATACCCTAATACACTCGATACACCTGATACGCGTGATACACTCAATAACCTGATACGCCTGATACACTCAATACACCTGATACGCCTGATAAAGTCAATACACCTGATACACCTATTTGTAAATACACCTGATACACTCGATACCCCTGATACACCAGATACACGTAATACCTTAATAGTACTCTTAATACACTCGATACGCCTGATACACGTGATACACTCGATACAATTGATACCCCTGTTACACTCGATACAGCTAATACACCTTATACGCCCGATACACTTGATACACGTGATCTGCCTGATACACTCCATACACCTGATACACCCGTTACCCCTGATTCCCCTGATACACTCACCTGTTGAAAATTGCGTATTGGGTCGGGTTTTTGAACAAACCCAGCAAGTGAGTCAATACAATTCGCTATTATTTGGATATCTTATGGTAGTATTAACAGGATAAATTTAAATCTTTAAAGTAAACAATGGTTTGGGATTCCAAAGGGTGCTCGTTGTTCGCATTAACGGGGTGGAGTTTTTATTTGTTAAGTCATTACCAAAGATGCACGATTTACTTATTTTGACATGCTCGTTTAAGTTCTTTTTGTGCAGTCATATATTTACGATTTACATTTCAGCTGCAGGGAAATCATCTCTATAGCAAATCTAGTTATCAGTTAATGTATACACCGAAACAGAAAATTAGACTCCAATGGCATTGTTGTTCTTATCTCGTTTGCTGACTCCTCTAACTGTAAAAAACAACCTATTAGAATCAGGCATTTTTTCCCCCCTAGTTCAAGTACGAGACATCAGTTTTAGACAGTTTGTGTTTCGCTCGCATCAGATTCAAATGTGTATTTCTGTTATGGCCGAATACATTTATTCGGTTATCAATTTAGTTTAAAACATAACCGATACACCTGATACACTCGATACACCTCATACACTTGATATACCTGATACCCTCTATAACTTTGATACCCCTGATACGCTTGATACACCTGATACTTGATACAATTGATAGAATGGATACCCGACACACTCGATACCTGATACATTCGATACGCCTGATACGCTCGATACGCCTGATACACTCGATACGCCTGATACACTCGATACGCCTGATACACTCGATATGCCTGATACACTCGATACGCCTGATACACTCGATACACCTGATACACTCCATACACCTGATACACTCCATACACCTGATACACTCCATACACCTGATACACTCGATACACCTATTTATAAATACACTTGATACACTCGATACACCTGATACAATTGATACCCGTGATACACTAATTACACTGAGTGGAGTAGACTTCAGGGAGAAATCGGGCAATTAATTTCAAATTGGCAGACCATTTAGTGCGAGGACGATTTGAAATTACGAGAATGATTACTCTGATTTGTACGACATGAAGTTCAATTACTAATTAATCGCATCAATAACAAAATTCGAGATTATAAAGTCTATGTGGAATTTTTGTACTATTCAATTACAAAATGTTGTCATTGGATTGCTGTAATTGGACAGCCATGTCCGCTACGGCGCATCATCGTGTATAATAAGAGTGGTTAAATTGTTGGGAACAACTTGAAGTGGATGTAAAAAACTGTGATTACAGTTAAATTAACAGAGCTCATCATCTTCACCATGTCAGTAAAATGGCCATTAGGAGTTGGGTGTTTAAAGTTAAGGAGGACCAAAGTTAATTAGTTAATGTATTGTGTTTTCAACTCATTTAAATCATAACAGAAACTGTTTATAAAACAAAAGGAAATAAAAACACCAATCAAATTACAGGAATTTCGATCCGACTGAGCTTTTGGTTTCCTATAAAAAGCGTAAAAGGCTAAAGTGTAATTATCATTTTTAAACACTTTTTGATATTTGTCAGTGAAGAGAGAATCAAAATGAATGACATTTGCGCGCGTGTAAACTGGAGCCGTGGCCAGTATTCCGATGTTTTTCGGTCGTCCATCATAGACCCATCACCACTAAAGCAAGGACAGAAAGTCAAAGTCATCTGGGGGAAAGGAAAAAAGCAGTATTCTGCCACCCTTAACTGTTATCCTTTGGTTGAACCGGACGCTACTACTGCTGTTGAATCCAGCAATGAGCCACGTCAAGCAAAGGCAAAACGAAAACTGGTAAGTATTGTCCTATGTTTCTGGTTTCTCCGTACCGTTTCTCCAATACAGTTTGCATTCCGTTCACTTTGAATAAGTAGAGTCGCATTTACAGTATTTGCCCTAATGTGAGTTTGTTCTTTGTCTTCAGATACCAGACACTTCTCCGTCCCCAGAAAAAGCAAAAAAGGCGCGGAAGGAAAAACCAAAGGAGAAACCCAAAGAAAAGGTATGTGACGGTAAAGCGGATTTATAACGTCTGTCACAATTGGCTACACCACTCACATTCTATTTTGTGATAGAATGAGAGTAGCGAAAATTTGCTCGATTTCAGCAGTGAAAGCAATGAAACACTTAAGTTTAAATATAAATTCCTTGCATTATTGTCAATGGTATTCTGGTTTCCGATAAACGATAAATGATCATATAAAATTAAGGTTATTAATTTGTAAATGAATCCTCGATTCCTCTTTGAAATATTGATTGAGCCCAGTGTGGGATTGTCTAGAATATAATTAAGTTAAGTTGCTTTTAAAGTGCTTATGAAGCGAAAATTGTTTTTGCGTAGTTATAACATAGAATATAATTAAGTTAACTTGCTTTTAAAGTGCTTATGAAGCAAAAATTGTTTTTGCGTAGTTATAACATTTACCGTATGAAAATGGTCGTGGTGCCCTGCAAGTTTGAGCGCTTGTATAATTGCTCGTTACCTGAGACATCTCAAACTTTGGAATTGTGTATTTCATACGGTAAATTTTGTAACTACGCAAAAACAATTTTCGCTTCATATTAGGCACTTTAAGGGTACTCCCAAACTTCGTGGGTGTCCTTCATAGATGCGCCAGTTTCAAGAGTAATATAGCGAACTATATGTCATTTGAAAGCTTCTCAATGACCGAGGGTTGTTCTATTATATTAATCGGGTGTCGAACGCTGCGATCGCTACAATTATAATTTTCATCAATAGCTACATTTTGTAAGCTTTCTATTGATATATAGTTTCCCACATTACTCTTTAAATGGCCCGCGATGCGCGTATACGCGGTCGGCATATCAGCTCTACAGTATGGCCCACTGATTTTGAAACTTTTGTTTTCTGTGGTCAAAATGGATTCACATTGTCGGGTTTTTTTTAATTTTTAGTTTTGAATCGCTTACACACGTGTTTACGACTCAAGCGACCATGTCGAAACTGTGGTCAAAATGGGTTCACATTGTCGGGTTTTTTTTAATTTTTAGTTTTGAATTGCTTACACACGTGTTTACGACTCAAGCAACCATGTCGAAACTTGAAAGCCATTAAAACCGCTTTTTTTGCTTGTATGTTTGACTCGTGTCAGTCATTTGAACCCAGCGTTCCACTTGACTGATAGAAGGTTTCCGATAAAAGTCTTAGAGATATACTAAATGTTACTAACCTCGTTGTCTCGGTAAGAGTAGTAAGAGTTATCTATTTTTCTGCCTCGCTCACTCACTCAACTTGGCTTTTTCAATTTGACATAGATTCTGTCTGCTGCATCACCCAGCAAGTGTGCTCGTGTGGACGATTCTTCAGACGACGATGACAGTGAAGATCTCCCCCTGTCCGCCGTAACTACAAACACTTCAAGCAAGGGCCAAAAGCAAAGTATTGGTGGACTGATATCTAAGGCGATCAACACGCTAGATAACGTTACAAATGTGTCAAATGTAAGTTGATCATGTTTGACCAATTATTCTGATTGAATTTTTAAATGGGGACGGAATTGTTTTGTTATAGTAGTCGTGACAACAGCTAAAGGTGTAAAGTAGCAGTTGATTCTGGCAAAAGAGATTGTCTCGTGGATAAGCCACACCCACGATTTTGAGCCCAAAATTTCAGCAAAAAAGTGCGGCTTATACACGAGTGTTTATGGTATTCTTAAAACATCAGCCGCGGCAGACTAAGTTTTACTCGAGCTAAAGTAGTAGTTGTAATAACTACCGATATGCTTTGCCATATCTTTAAGTCATGTATAGACACCCCTTGTTGAAAAAATCTTTTTAGCATATATCAACTATTTTTATATTTGTTTCAGGTTGATTTAAAGTGCGATGGCATCTTTAAGTCATGTATAGACACCCCTTGTTGAAAAAAATCTTTTTAGCATATATCAACTATTTTTATATTTGTTTCAGGTTGATTTAAAGTGCGATGGCGCCGTTACTGAGCTCCGACTAGTTAGGACGATCCTGGAGAGACTGGAGTTGTCCTTCGCTAGCCAAGACGCAAAGATCGACAGAATTTTGATGATGATGAGCTCAAAACTGCCCCAGCAGCTCTACCAACAACCCTTCTCCACTCCTGATCTGCACAGGACATCCATAGAGTATCCATTTTCTCCACCATCACGCACCACATCTTACCCTGAAACAGAAATGGCAGTTAGTCGGCCGCTGGTGAATGCACTTCCTGACCCAGACAAGGTGTTTGAGCGTCTTGAAGAAATGACTCATCCGCTGGAACAACCAGGTACAAGTACAACCAGTATTAAAACATAGTTTCACACTATGTATCAATTCGATGATATACAACCAGTATTAAAACATAGTTTTACACTCTATCAATTCGATGATATACGGAATTATTTAAGCCCCGATAAGCCGCTAGAATTCCATCACTTTGCGATTCAGTATTTATCTCTACTTTTTTAACTTTTAGGATTAAATGTGTCAGTGGGTGGTTCAAATGAAGTCCGGCTGCCAAAAGCAGACTTTGAACACGCGAAGGCAGCAGGAAAACCATCGGCAATGGCTCTTCGTCTGGTGGACAAGCTATTCAGCCAAGAAACTTTGAAAAAATCCACAGTGAATGGCACAAGTCAGTACGCCTGTCTGAACCCAACGATCATTGCTGCAATAAAAGGTATGAGTTAATTTCCCATTTGTAACCCTGTTCCCTCAGCTGTTTATGCTCCTCGTTTGTTCCCTTTGCACAAGTTTATTTTTAACATGCGAATGACAAATTTTCCTGAAAATAATTAATTTCGTTAAGACCTTGAAAAGTACTTGATTTCTTTATTAGAAATCCTTGACTTTAAGTTGTGTATGCCCTATCACTTTTCTGATAAATTAAATGATTTTGCTACGAAAAATTTGACCACCAGCGACTTTTAAAATCCGAAAATTTTCCAAGCAATGTTTCCGGATAGTGTGATCGCGTCAAAGTTTCGATTTCGTAAATAAAACTTAGTCCTTGAAAACTATTTTTTGTCCTTGAAAAGTCCTTGAATTTTATTTGTCTGAGGTGGTACGAACCATGTTTACTTACCGGTACTTTGTTTTTAATTGCAGCGGAAGTCACAACAACCTTCACGTACCAGTGTCGGAATGCCGAAGACATGAATAAAATATGGGATGCATGTAAAATTAGTATCGGCAAGCGGTGCCAAAACTTGAGAAAAAATATTAGACAAGATTAGAATTTTTATAATGTCAGATTTCTGAATACTGAAGGAACATTTTTTTCGGATAGAATAGTGACACCTTGCATGGAGCTCAATACAATAGACTTTGTTGATGTAGGCTAGTAATAGTTTTTATTTCTTTAGGACGGAGTAAATGTTAGTATGTGTACGACAATAATAAACAATTAGGTGACCAATGTATGAACTTGCGTTTCACTTGCCTTAATTATTGTAATGAACAGTGACCGTGTTTGCACGACGGAATTTTTCGGCGCTCAGCGACTTTAAAGTGAGATGTTACACGGGACGATTCGCAACGACGATTTTTAGCGCAACGTGGGTACGCTGACGATTTTCTTTGCAATTTTTGCGTTGCGAAGTTTTTGAGTCAGCTTCAAAAACTTGCAACGCAAAAACACGAATTTTACTCAAGTTGTTTCGTGTAGCATACCTGTCGTTAATTTTGTCGTTGCGAATCGTCCCGTGCAACATCACCTTTATAAAACCTAGAATTGATTTCAATTGTTTTCGTTATATCCATTTGCCAGAGCGGAAGCCACACGGCTTTGCTGTTTCGGAACGAAAGTTCGCCGATAATCCGTTTCCTTTTCAAAGTGGAAAGCAAACAGTTTTTACCCAAGCAACAGATTAAACCGTTTTTACCTTGTAAGATGTTTACCACGTTTTTATTTAATCAAAGATTTCTGTTCATGAATAAACGTTTTTGAATAAAATAGATGAGTAAACGCTTTGAAAGCGGAATAAAAGTAAGCACATAGTCTGTTTATAATACTTGTGACTTTCGCCAGCGTGTTTTCAGGTTTCAAATTACCGTTTTGACATATGCAAATTCGGTGCACTTTTACCACTTTTCCCAAGGGACCGCCATGCACTTTTTTTTACCGTTTGCAGTCTCATAAAAGAAATCACGTTTATTATTCCCTGGCCTTGAAGCCAAAACCTTGTTCGATTCAAATAAATAGTAAAACGAGCGTGACTATTACCGCGGACTGCTGGCATAGTCTATGAATTACCGCCAGTCTGTCTGTCGTTCAGCCATTCACTGCGAGCCGTTCGAAAGAATTTATATTTTGCTGTTCGATAATGAACGTATCAGTGAAAGCGACTCTTCATACATGTAGACTGTTTATAATTATGGATTATTGGACAGAATCTACGAAACTCTATGTTTAAATTATAAAACGCACCATTCTCTGTAGTAATATTCACTGTCGGTACAGTCTGATAAATAATTATTCTCGGAAGCTGTTCCTTTTCGAAACTGCATTGGATACTCAGCGGCCGTCTTTGATAAACTGGAACAACAATCTTGCCAAAGTGTTGTTAAACGCTTCAAGCTATCCGTTAGACAAATTTGCCATACCATTAAACGCTTCAAACTATCCGTTAAACGAATCAACAGAAGCGTTTAACGCTTCAAGCTATCCGTTAGACAAATCAACAGAAGCGTTTAACGCTTCAAGCTATACGTTAGAATGCTTTCGTCGACCGTTAGAACGCTTTGAAGGCCGTTAGCTATCCATGCGTTAGCCGTTCGTTTTTATCCGTTTAACAGATAAGCGTTAGTGTACGTTTTCCCGTGTGAGGTCACATTTTCCAGAGCAGAAGCTACAAGCAGTTGCAAAAAGGTTGAGACACTTTCCCAAAATTGTTCATTCTGTATAAAAACGATCGCGTAACACAAATAAAATCAATGCAATGTGCTACTGACCCCCCTTCCCCCATTTCAATGTTGATGACTGTCAGTTTGAATGGCATTTGGGATCTGCTACAACATTGATAAGGGGGGAGGGGGTGGGGAGTTGTTGAAAGCCATGTTATTCTCGAAATACGCACCACAGTGCACAATGTCTCAACTCTTTTTGCAATTGCTTGTCTGAATAGTAGTTCAATTTAAACACCAATAGCAAGAGGAACTAGCACGTAATATATGACGAAAAGGTATCAATTGAAAGAGGAAAAATTAAATTTTGTGCTGACAAATAGAGCAACGGTCAGTGTGTTGTAATTAGTGATAATAAGGGTTCCAATTATTACAGTAATTTCGCGCTTTGGATTGTGACGTAAAATGATTTTCTTCGCAAAAGCAACTGGACTTGAAAATGGTTTTCAAAGGTGAAATCGACGCTAAAATCAAGGCTTTTGCATGGTTTCTTCGAGAAGAGAGTGGTATAACAGTAAAGGAGATTACAAACAGATGCAATATTTCCCGCGCGTCGGTATATCGCTGTTTGCAGAATGAAAAAATCTCATCGAAGAAGAAATTGACAGGGAGACCACGGAAGATCACCCTTTGAGAGCAGAGAATAGTTAGAAGAAACATAATGAAATTAAGGGAAACTGAAGGTAACTTTTCTGTCAACACGATAAGAGCGGAAAGTGGACTTTCAAACTTACCATTGTGCACTGTTAATAGAGCTCTAAAAAGAATGAAGTTTCAATTTTGTGATGCACGGAGAAAGGGAGTTTTAACCAAAGCAGATCGCAGTACACGTGTAAAGTTCGCGCGAGAAGTCCTCAAAAACAAGTCTCCAAATCTATGGAAGGACGATATTTGTTTCTATCTGGACGGCGTTAGTTTTTGGTATAAAACTAATCCAGTTGCAGAGGCCAAAACCCCGCGTGGCAAGATTTGGCGAAGACGCGACGAGGGATTGAATCCAGGATGTACAGCTAAGGGGGCGCATACAGGGTCAGGGGGAAAGGTGCTTAAGATGTTTGTGGCAATCTCCTATGGACATGGTGTGATATTTTGCGAACAGTATGAACAATGCAAGGGAGATTTTTTTGCAAATTTTATTAGTAGAAATTTTAACAGAATGTTTAGAGCAAGCGGTAAGAAACATTCTAAGTTATTTGTTCAGGATAATTGTCCGATACAAAACTGGGCACGAAAAGCCCTTAAGCGTGTACGAGCTAAATTATTTCATATACCAGCGAGAAGCTGTGATTTAAACCCAATAGAAAACGTTTTCAATTTAGTAAAGAGGGAGCTAAAACGACAAGCGCTTAAAAACAACATCACATACGAAAGCTTTGAACAGTTTACAGGAAGAGTTAAGTGCACCCTTTATGCGGTAAGCGCTATTGTAGTTGACAATATTATTCGCTCAATGAATAACTGCTTAAATCTTATCATCAAGAAGAAGGGAAAGCGCACAAAATACTAGTTATAAAATATGACTTATTGTACTTTCATAAAGAGTTCATTCTTCAAGGCCAAAAAATGTAACGCATATTCCTGTAACTTTATAATGACATTACATGCTTTTACATGTCACGCTTTCGTGACATCTTTTACGTGTCACGCTTTCGTGACAGTATAAGTGAATAAAAACATTTTTCCGAAAAGAAACCTTGTTTTCGGCTTTTATCATACATTTATAGAAATATAGAAACAATATCGTCTCATAATAGATTTCTACTAAGAAAAAGCGCTCAATTTCGTTTCATAAAAATATCCCCACGGTCTACATGTTTTCGACGGTCTACACTCAATAACAAATAAAGATAAGATAAGTTCTTATTTCTCTCGGTAGACTGTTGACCGTTGACCGTTCACGCGAGTATTAAATTACAGTCAGTGAATTCTGTAAGTACATATTTCACTAATTGTTCCCTTCCAAAATAAATCTTGCGAAACATTTGGCACATTTTGGAATCTCCTTTTGGTTTTGCTCGTCGATTCGCACATTAAAGTGGAAGATTTTCCAGCGCACGGACATCATATCAGTTTCTCTTTGATCGATCACGCCACTCTTAATGTAAATAATAGGTTGTTTACCAGTGCAAAATATTGGAGTATCTTTATCAAATACAATGTCCTTTGCATAATGTGTTTTAGGTGCAGGTAAATGTACCATTTGTCCTTCAAGCATTAGAAGGAAATCGTGCCATTGGATGATTGTTTGAGACCATCGAAAGTCATTCAAAAAGATACACTCGGCGTCTTCTGCTCCAACCCAAGCGAACGAGCTACATGCAGGATTACAAAATGTGTTGTATACTGAAGTGAGAGGATTTAGTATAAATGTCTTCGCAGAATTCGCTGGTCCTTAAATCATGATATTTCGAAATTTACTGCGTCCCTTTTCCAGCAGTTCTTTAACAGATGACGTGAACGTTTTCTTACAAATTCCCGTTTTGTTGTAAGACCTCAAGTGCGCAAGAATACCATTGTCCCTCACATCCGCTAACACATTCTCCTTCTTTTGCCTGTTCAAGAAGTTCAATGCGCGATTTTTTCGACCTCTCTAGTTTTTCTTGTGCATTTTTCATCTCCCAAGCGGTAGTTAGGATTTCCGCAACAACGCGTGGACCTCTATTAACAATAAATTCAGCTATGTCAGATTTTCCTTCCATCTTCTGAATATTAGCAAAAGCAAGTAGCTCAGTTCGCGTTTTTATCTGCTTTTCCACGATGATTTCTGAGAGTTCGAAGGGAGTTAATCGCTTTTTTCGTTTCTTGCTTCTCAAATTCTTGTCAGTTTCTGAAGTGCTTGACTCCACCTCCGAACAGTCATCTTCATCTCCTGAATCTGTTGACTGTGATAAGAGGTCACTTTCGCGTTTGCTACAGTTTTTTTTCCTTTCGCTGCAAGCAGTGTTTGTCTTAGGAGCTTTTGAGTTCCATAAATCTGGATGATCCTCACTCTGTAAAACATGTTCATCCTCTTTAGTGACGTACTTCCACGCACTGTAATAGTTGTAGTGCAAATTTGAAAAATGCACTGCAATACCATGGTGTTCTCGGAGGAAGTTTTTTGAGCTCAACCAGCGCTGACAACGATCTAATTTTAAAGCCATGTGGTAATGATATCCTCCACTTAGCGGATGAGATTCTCTGCAACAGACCCATTGTAAAACTTGTCTATTTACTTTGCAAAAAGAAGTTACCACGGCTTGCGCAAACGAAAGTCTTGTAGGAAACTGTTCCAAATTGGCTTGACTATAAGTCACGAGATACACCTGACGCACTGCTGGTTCTGTGAAATCTATCCCAGTAATCGTGCCTCGTTCTTCGTTTCCATGGGATGTAGAAGGCCCACACTCGGCATTTTTATCGCAGTTCTCAAACAACTCCATTTGGTGAATGTCTGGTTAACAGTTGAAAAACTGTATCGCAAAACCCTGCTATGGAAGAATTTCACGACATCTGAGTCAATACACGAAACTTGACAACTGGGCTACACGGTGCAAAACACACGGCCAGATTAAACCAAGCCAGCAAAAAGACAAAATAATAATATTTTCGCAACTAGAGTGTTATCCGATATTGACTGGACAAATTGGACCAGCGAAAAGTTGCTCGCCTTTTTATTACAGCGCGAACACGCGATCACGTTATCGTATGACGTATTATTTACAAAGACTAATGCTTATCGGTTCAATCTATGCACGTTTCTTCCGTCACTAGCAAACGCAAACAAACCTTCTAGAAAGAACCAGACGTTGTAAATAACACGATTTGCGTCATTGTAACAAGATAGCACCGTTCTTTGAAAAATACATAACCAAATTGAGCAACTACGGCAACTTTTAGATGAAACACTCCTTTTTTGGTGAAATTCGCGCTAATTAAGGCCGTAGAAAAATGTCGAAACGGCACGTTTTGGACTTTCTATTCTTAAACGCCTGATCTCAGTGGAATAAAAACCGTTTTTTTCAAATCAACTAATTACATTCATAACGTACATCAACTATGATTCATTTCCAAAAGGCAAATCCTGTGCTGTATGGCGATAGGTGACTCAGACAAGCAGTTGCAAAAAGGTTGAGACACTTTCCCAAAATTGTTCATTCTGTATAAAAACGATCGTGTAACACAAATAAAATCAATGCAATGTGCTACTGACCCCCCTTCCCCCATTTCAATGTTGATGACTGTCAGTTTGAATGGCATTTGGGACCTTACAACATTGATAAGGGGGGAGGGGGTGGGGAGTTGTTGAAAGCCATGTTATTCTCGAAATACGCACCACAGTGCACAATGTCTAAACTCTTTTTGCAATTGCTTGTAGATGGCCTTGCTTTCTCGGAACGAAAGTTCGCCGATAATTCGTTTCCTTTTCAAAGTGAAAAGCAAACAGTTTTTACCCTGCAACAGATTAAACCGTTTTTACCTTGTAAGATGTTTACCACTTTTTTATTAATCAAAGATTTCTGTTCATGAATAAAATAAATGAAATCTCTGAAGCGAATCTCTGAAGCCACGCGATCTTGCTTTTTCGGCACGAAAGTTCGCCGATATTTCGTTTCGTTTCAGCGAAATCTCTTCGAATTTTGGGGCATTCGAAAATTCGCTTCTTCGATATTTCGTTTAGCTTTGCGAATTTTCGAGTGACCTTGCGAAATTTCGCCGAAATTTCGTCGAATTATCGCGAGAACGGTGCGAAAGTTCGCACGAAATATCGCCGATATTTCGTCGAAAGTTCGCGAGAACAATTAACGAAATTCGCTCTCATTACTTTTGCACAGTACTGTACATATAAAAGAATAAATAAATCGGCCGCCATTATGAAAGAGGTCAATATGCACGGTTTACGGTCACCTCGCCACCAGGGAGTTTCGCCACCAACGAACTCGCCACCAAGAGAAAAGTCACCTCGCCACCAAGGTAGTCACCTTTCTCTTGGTGGCGAAACTCCCTGGTGGCGAGGTGACCGGATTCCATATGCACTCACCTTAAAGTGCCCCTGTGATCAAATTTTTGATTTTTTTACATTTTCGTGTACTATTAGACTTTCTAAGTTAAAGAGAGTGCATACAAGTGAACGTGGGTGAATACAAGTGAAGGAAAGTGAATACAAGTTAAAGTGCCCCTATGATCAAATTTTTGATTTTGATTTTTTTACATTTTCGTGTACTATTAGACTTTCTTACTCATCTTGCCAAATTTCAATCCATTACGAACATCAGAAGTCATTTTATTTTAACATTTATTTCCGAGAATTTACGGCCGCCATTAATCAACCTTGTTCCAAGGCTTGGTAGCGAATGGGAGAAAGTGACGTCAAAGACTCAAACATTCCTCACAGGTTGAAATTATAATAACAATAAGTATTGAAAATCACGCGAAAAGCAACAAAAACTTTGGACTTGTTCTTTTGTTGTGTGTGGATTATTAATTGTACCAGTGTTGTTATTTATTCTTGTGTTGTCAGCACTAGTTTTTATGTCAACATATGATTTATCGGCTGTTTCATTTACTAAATGAGATGGGATTACTAAAATGGTATTAAAGTTAACTCTTTAAGTACATTATGAATTACTGATGCTCCAAGTAGGTGTAAAAGATAATGGCACATTTCGCAATTCCTTTGTTCGCAGATTGCCATTTCACAATGATCGCTAAAACATAATTACATGAGGTTCTCCGCCCTCTACCTAAAAAATCAATCAATTTTTAAATGAGGTATAATTAACAAATTTAGTTCTGTTTCCTGTTCCTTGCTTCCTCTCTATATGATAAGGTCATTTAATTCAATCAAGATTATCGTGAAGATACGTAATTATAGTAATTGGACGTGCATGGAGTACAATTCAGTGAGTAATGCGGCAGACTAACCAAATTGGCCGAGCACGTTGCGCGGGGCAATTTGTAAATATACAAGCATAATTACCCCTGAATTGTAGGACACAAAGTCCAACTACCAATTGATCCCATCAACATATTTGACTTTACAAAATTGAAAGAAGTGTCAGGGATATTTTCCAACAGTTTGAAACCATGAAGCAGAGAAACAGCAAAAAATAACCAAATTTAAGTTCACCTGATTGATGCATGTGTAAAGTAGGTGTCCAGCTACAAGTATCCATGTAATTGGACACCTACGTGACTGCGACTGCCAATTACTGAAGAAATAGGCATGGATGACTAATCACAATAGAGGATTTTGTTGATCATCTGATTTACTGCATTTGTAATAGATACAAATTAGAGATGGAAAGTTGGTCTCATCCAAAATGAGGCAAAACAGGTGTGCTGACAAGAAGGAGTTGATGCTGTTCAATAACACCCTTACAAAAGCTGTTGTCTTAAGGATATCTTTCTGATGTTGTGAGAAGGTAAGAATGTTAGTTAAATATAGAAATGTCATCACTGGGCTCCAAGGGTTCAAAAAGCACTCGCTGGTCGTCAATTATTTGACCACGACTCTGTTTTTGTTTTAAAAAGAAAGTGCTTTCAGCTAAAATTGACAGAAAGTCACTTAGGTTGTTCCTGCCCGGAGCCCTTATTCAATTATAATCATAGAAACTTTATGCAAATGCAACTTTCACATGTAAGGAAAATGTCTTGATTTATTGAGTCCTGATTGACATCATTGGTATTTATCATAATTGTGTAAGTTCAATACAAAAATAAATATTAAGGTACAACTCAAGCGTAAATTTAATATACTGACACAGTCAAACCTCTTGAACCGTAACCAAATAAAATGCATGGAAAAGTGGAAAAGAAAACATTGTGCATAACTCTATAGATCTGTTCTGTCATGTTTTCTGTTACAGGTTCATTACACTTGCAAAGTGCTGAGGCAGGAATGAAGATGCCTTTCTGGCTGCAAATGAAGTTTTGACACCATATTTATCAACCTATTTTTGGCGAGGGGGTTGTGGTTTTGTTTACCACCAAAAAAGGCGAATACTACGAGCAGATTGATGGCGTTGCAATGGGTTCGCCACTTGGCCCTGTTTTGGCGAACATCTTCATGGGTGATGCAGTGCAGCAATCGGCCATCCATCTGGTTGAGATAGTTGACGACACTTTCACTCTGTTCAAAAGTACTGTGAAAACGATGCGGAAAGTTTTTTGCATTACCTGAATGAGAGACATGACAACATAAAATTCACTATTGAATTTGAACAGGACAATGAGATTCATGCCTCAGTCAAACGCAGCAATAACAACTCCTTTACAACGTCAATCTACCGGAAGAAGACATTTACTGGTCTCTATACCAGATGGGACTCTTTCACTCCTCGAAAATACAAGAAAAACCTAATACGCACACTGTACGTCTTATCGCTGTTTCAGAATTTGTTCATCGCCCTGTCTATTACGATCGACCCTGGACGATCTCAAGAACATTTTGTCACACGGTTATGCTGTCGGAATTATTAACTTTCACACGAATGATGTCAAAAAACATCAAAATAAGCCGGAAGATCCTGTACCAACAGTTCCCAAAAAAGATGTCTTGATTGTTTTACCTTACTTTGGTCATCAGAGCAAGCAGGTAACTGACTTACTTGACTTAATTCCTAAATCTCCTCTGGGAGAATAGGGCCATAAGTTTGGCATGTCGTCGTGCTAGATCCATTGTAGGTTTTCGTTAACAAATCTCTGGTTTCCGTAATAAATAAGTTTTTTACAGGGAAGGGTTATTGGCCCTTCGCCCAACCCCCAACCTGGAGGACCAGGTGCTGCAGTTCGTCTGACCTTTCGCCTGAAACCTGCCCAGCAAGGTTGAACCTACCAGGGACTTTAGTCCCAGCTGATATAGCTTCCAGGGTCACTAAGGTACGCAAACCTCCCCACCACGTTAAGGTGCAGCACTTAAGCAGGTAACTAAACAACTCAAATTTGTGTAAACAAATTCTTCGGTTGCTTTAACCTGAAAATAGTTTTTCAGAACGTTCACAGAATCAAATCTTTGTTGTCAATCATGACTCGGTGACACAGTTGTAATTTTATTCTACTAGTTTCCAGTTTTTTGCTTTATACATTTAAATTTAGTTCGCTTTTAATAACGATCACTTCTGATGATGTATGTGGTACATATAAAACGTGAAGTAACTAAAATAAATGCATTTTAGACAAATGTTTATAACCGCTGTTTGTGTTTTGTTATTGCTTTAAGTTACATTTTTTAACATTTTTAGACTGAAATATCTTAATTTGGTTACATAATAACATGAAATACATTATATTTTTTAATCTCTAGTTCAGGCAAACGTGCATGGGCAGGATATTTAGCCCATGCAAGTAAAGTCATTGTAAGAATGCTGGTTTATGTCCAGGGTTTTCCTGGGGTAAAACATAACCAGCTTTTGGCAGAGAGGGGGCCAAAATCATGTCAGGAGTCTCCTCGTAAGAATACCTTTGCTTTTGTACTTAATATATATATCTGCTTTTCAAGTCTCGCTGTATTCTGGCAAGCCCGTAGGGCGAGTCATTATTATATTATTATAATATTAATATTAAATTATTATAACTAATATTATCAATATTAATAATATCAATATTTACTATTATTAGATTTATTATTCAACTTACTAGTTATTATAATTATTCAACTGCTCGAAGTGATGTTTGTGAAAAACTGGTCAAACCAGTCTTCTGAGTACAAATACCGTGAGATATTTGTACTCGTTTTGGGTGTTATTTGTATTCTACTGAGTGCAGTTGACTAACTAATAACTTATGTAGTTGTATTCTGCATATGATTTCTACGTATAATAATGTCATTAATAGTAAAAATGCCATCATATTGATTAGAAACAACCCTTATTTGCATATACTTTCAACACACATTTACATATGCGACTACACAAAACTAGTTTCATCAAAAGACCTCGTCAGTTGGTAGCCATATTTGTTTTGAATATGAAACAACTTCATGTAGCAATGCATGAAAACTTTTGATCTCCATAACCAGGTAACTAAAAATGAAATAAAGTAACAAAATATTGTATTGCAATAACAAAGTATACGACAAATAGTAAACATTTTGCAATTGTTACATGGGGTCATGCTGTCTGTAGCTTTAGTTTAGGAGTATCTGTTCTCTACTCCGTAATGACAGTCCTTGGGATGAGGGCATAATTCCATTCACTTTTGGAGTTGATTTTCCTTAACCTCATTGATCATGACTGCCTCTGTGATTTGCCTCAACATCGTGTCGTCTTGAAGCCTGTAACATTCATGGCAAATTCCGGAATATCACTTCCATGTTTTTCACATGAATGTCTCCAGATTACTGAATTTTCCCTTTCGCTGTTCCAAAGCACTAAGGTGTTCCTTACTGCGAGTGTAAGCACTTCTTGATGTTTCTCCAATGTACTTATTTCGGCAAACTTGACACACCAGCTCGTTAGTAGCACTGGTGCTATGGCAAGATCCTTTCCTGCCTGTTCGGCAAACCAGGCAGTCAGTGATTCGGCACTGCTTTTCTTTAAAGGGGTCTGACCTTTGCAACATGCTCTTGATCGAGAGTCACACCTGACTGCTCGATGACCTTGATTTTGGACCCTGTCTCCTTAATTTCCTTCATATACTGGTGTTTCAGCTGAGACCCTGGTGTTGCTGGTACAAGATCAGTGTTGAATCCTCCTTTTCTGTACCAGGTTTCACGTTTCTTCCATTTCTCTTGTACCCATTCTAACCGTCTCTTCTTTTGGCCTATACAGTGGTTTCTCACTACTTGCATCCAGCTCTATCAAACGGTTGTAGGCGTTCATAGCCGATCCTACGACCTCAGTTTGGAATTTCGGATCATAGCCAAGAGTATTGGAGGCGTAGCATAATGTGGTTTACATGACCAACAACAGTTTTCCAAGGGAGCTCTCTACTGCAGTTGAGAAGAATTCTCAACACTTCTTGTGTGAGTATCGTTCTCTTACAGCTCCATGGTAATGCTGACCTCTTCATTTCTAGCCCCTCTCTTTATTTTCTCTATCGAAACCTTCAAATCAAGTCTGAGTAGTTTTCCATCTTCATGTCTTGAAGGGTAATCGACTTCTAACTGTTTGGGGTTACAATCAATCAATCAATCAATCAATCAATCAATCAATCAGTCAATCAATCAATCATCTGCGCACAGATAATGTCAAAGATTATGACCCCCCCCCCCCCCCGCTGTGTCTGACAGACAAAAAAACAACTCTGTCTTGTCATTTGTTCTGCATTTGCTCATTGTTATAAAGCGCAATATAAACTATTAATATTATAATAGGGTTAACTTTCTCTTAGTAAAAAGGTGCTTGAGGCATTGGCGAAGACCACTTTTGTGGTTGTGATTGACAATATGAAGATGACTGACAGTTTGGGAGAATTTCTCCTGCAAGTTCAAGGAGAACTTCTGCAAGGGTCGACACAATCAGGAATCAACTGCCCACTGGGCAGCATTCTTTTAACATCAAATGTTAAAGAAAGTGACAGGTAGGTAAATGATTCTCTTTCTGGTGTAAGATGTCAAAATACTAGAGCTATAATTATAGTTATATGAGCTGAACTATGCTTAATATAAAAATGTGTAAGTAAACACGGTTAAGCTTGGTGGTGAGCATGGTAGCAATTTAGACACCTGGTGTTTTATTTGTTAGAATTTCAAGGATATTTAAATTTTTAAATTATTACAGATGGCCAGTTTCTATGACTCATATATATTTTTATTTCTTTTTCATACACATTACATGGCTGTATTATACACTTTGTGTATAAGAAAGAAGATGGCTTTTTGTCAGCCAAGGAGAATGCCATCATGGAACTTATGGTTTTAATCAGTAACAATAAAGTGAGACTCTATATAAGGCTGGTATAGAAAGAGATATTATTTCTTTTTGATGGCACTACAGAAAGTCAGATAGAAGTCATATATTTGACTAATAATAACACAATGTGCAGCACTTTAAAAAAAAGAACAATCATTGACAACAAACATTGACCCTCGACTTGGTACCCTCGACCCTCGAGATGGACCCTCGACCAAAAGATAGACTCGCTCCATAGATAAAAAACATGTACGTAATGACGTATCAGCGTACTGTAGTACATTGCCTGATTTAGAATACGTTTTTCTCAAAGAGCTTTGTACACAGTAGAACCCCGCTAACTCGAACTCCCAAGGGAAACGGAAAATAGTTCGAGTTACCGAGGGTTCGAGTTAGCGAGGTTGGTGTTGAACTTGCATAAACTACAGTAAAACGATGAAGGAGGGGCTAATCAATACATTTTGCGAGACATTTTATCAAATTACAGATACTGTAAGTGTGTTGCAACACGTACTCAGAAATTTGTCGCTACGGAAGTGAATTTCACACATGACAGTACCATGTCATGTTGCTATCAAAAAAGATTTAGATTAGACACGTGAAAAAGCGCCGGACTGATACTTTGAGGTTTGCCAAGCAACATTTTTTTAATTAGAGTTTGGGTAAATTTGAGCCGGTTCGAGTTCGAGTTTGGGGCGTTCGAGTTAACCGAGTTCGAGTTAACTGATAGTAAATTACTGAAAAAATAGGGTCAAATCCGGTGGAAATTGGATTGTGAACTAGTTGCAATATAAGTAGTTATTCATTATTAAGTCCCTTTTTCAGCCATTGTGGGAAAACCAAAAATTGAAAGTTTAACAAAATCAGCGGGACGTGTGTTGTCTGATCGTTATAGGGGTTCTATTACGCTCCAGAAGTCAGTTTTTTCAGTCCCCCTCCTCCTCTCCGCCCGTTGGGAGTACCCAGGTATAAAATTTCCGGAGTGGTGGAAACTAAGCCCTTTCTGGGTTTAAAAAATTGTGACATTAGCGTTAGACATTTTGGTTTTACTTTTACATTTTTAGTGTTGAACGACACCGTTTCCAGTCAAACCTGTATACAACGGTCATCCTTGGGAAATGGCCAGGTGACCGTTATATACAGGGTGACCGCTATATACAGGTTTCCTTTAATCTCCACTGGAAGTTAATGAATAACGTTTTTATATGGAAATGATCAATCAATTTACATTTTATTGACAAACTCTATCCCTGTACCTGGTCAATTATACGATCCTGCCCCTGCCATCCCTAGTGTTTTTTTAGCGTTTCTTAAATTTGGTGTCTTTTGGTTGATCGTGTTTTAATTATTATCTGTACCATGGGAGGTGCCTCGCATGGGTCCCCGTGTCCCGTTCGCACCTGCCCTTTTGACCTTAGCACTTTAATTCACTTTGTATATATATTTTATTTTCTCTTTGCTGTTTAATTTGTTGTATGTAACATGTGTAATGGTCAATAAAGCTGTTAAAAAAAAAGTAATGATCCGTATAAGAAGGAAAGTGCTAACGGCAATGCACGATGGAATGTCAACTTTTTTCATTGTTACAACTAGTGATCTCATTGGCCTAGACGCAAAGACCGCTAAAAAGTTAGGTTTCAAAGTGCATTTTGTTTGAATTTTTAAAGGTTTCATGTAATATAAGATCCAATCGCAAAACATGCAAATATAATTATAAACCATTAGCTCCTCCCCTATTCTTGAAATCAAAGACATTCTACGTGAGAAAGAGCCAATGCCGCAGAACAATGAAGTTTACTGTAGTTCTTACGTGGAGCTTTACTTAACAGCAACGTTCAAAATACGAGTTAAAGGCCCCTAAAATGTATGTAGAAGAAAATAAAAATAATATAGAATTAAAATGTCTGATAGAAGAGGAATTTGACACGGAAGCGCTATCATGGTCTATAACACAACAGCTGTCTACTTGATGACAAGTACAGTGTAATAATCTGACTTGTACCCAGTCGCTATTTGTTCGGTTGGAAAAATAGACGATCTAGCCGAGGGCGTCTGGTGAGAGATCAATTATGCGGCGGGGCGTTCTGGGTATTTTTTCCTTCATCCCTTCTGCGTAATCAGGTCTTGCACCAGACGCCCACGGCTAAATCGTCTATTTTCCCAAACCGAATAAATAGCGACTGGGTACGAGTCAGTTGAATACTCTAGGATTCTTGGCGTCACGATTACATATTCGAGGCTATACCATGCGTGATTTAGGGGTAACACTAATTTCTTTTGTTAAAACAATAGAATATGAGAATTCAAACGAACGGCAATACTAATACTAATACTAATACGAGTTTCTCCTTGGTTTTAGGCAAGAAGAAAAGACCTTCTCACGGAGATGGTAACATACTTTGCTTCAGTGTGTTTGTTGTTTGGGATGTTGCGGGATACAGTCGAACCTCTCCTTACGGACACCTCCATAATACGGACACCTCTCTAGTACGGACAGTTCTCTTGGTCCCAAAGATACCAAAATTCATACATTCCCTACCTCTATAGTACGGACACCTCTATAATGCGGACACTTGGGCCTGTCCTTTTGTTGTCCGTATTAGGGAGGTTCGACTGTATTTATATGCCGCTATTTTTTATTTCCGCCTTTCAAGACTGCACAAAAAAAAGAAAAATTACAGTCCTCACATTTGGTTTGTAGTTTCTCAAAGGCTACGTTTTGTATATGTTCTTTTTTTTGCAAGACTTTGACATGCTGGAAAAAGTTGTCAAACAGAAAAGGCAACAATACCTCTGTCAACAGCCCGGAAAAAACCGGCTTCAACAGGTACTCTGCGATTTTCTGCTTATTTTCGGCTTAAAGACTCTTTCGGTAGTGTTGATCATAATCTGATATTTTTTCAACTTTTGAAGGCACAGACGCTGACAGTTTCTCCGTGTGAGGCTGTGAGGAAGGCTACTGGAAAAGTAATCTTCAGGGCAACTGGAGAAAAAAAAGCAGTTAGTATATCCCTTGCATGCAAAAGGCCAATATTAATGAACCAGCTGAGTAATATGTAAATTCATGCAGAAAGTAACAGGGCCAATAATGGTTTTGCTCGACATAGGACATGTGCACTCTCCTTCTTTCCTTCCTTCCATCTTTTCGTAATTCATTAGTTCATTCAGTCTTTTATTTATGAATCTGTTTGGTCAGTAAACAAACTAATTCATAAGTAAAATATTTGTTTGCTTGTAATCCGAGTAAAGTCATCGTTCAGGCAGTCATAAATTGGTAATCTTTTATTTTCCTCCTAGGTAACTTACACATACCGGCAAAAAACTATTGATGGTCTCCAACGGACGTTTGCCAAAGCATTGCATCGGGTGGACAGTGACGTGGAATTCGAGAAATTTTCTCGAAAAAATAATCTTATTATTCTTGCCAGTGGTGCCATCTGCACTGAAAATGCTCATGTGGCAAACAAAACGGCATTTATGTTTTGCGTCGAAAAGGTATGGCTAGACATCAATGAAACAATTACCGTACTAGGAGAATATCTCCTTAGCTCGGTTTCAGTTCTTGTATGGACCTCGCTTTGCTCGGTTCGTACCAGAAATACCTCAGGCTATAATTATTTCTCCAGTACGAACTCGCGCTCGGTTAATTAGAAGTAAATATCATTAAAATTTTTATTCGTCTGCTTATAGAGAGTCAACACTGTGTCATCATTCACCTTTGACGATGACAGCAAAGGCGCTGTAGAGGTAAGAATTTTATGTACTGTTCATTATCTACGATTATTGTTTTATTCATTATTTTATTTTTAATGCAGTCTTAATTCAGCAGCTCCAACTAGACCATTATTAGAAAGTAGTGCATCGCAACTTAACTTTTTTTTACGGACGGTATAAACTGCAGGTGCAGGTTCACGTGCAGGTGCAGGTGTGAGTTCACAATAAGTGTATAATTATATAGAAACTGACGTCATTATTATGTCACAGATAGGTATGTTAATAAATGCATTCACTTGATTGTAGTACTTTCAGGTACGTCACTTTTCTTAAACAGTTTTGACTTCATTGTTTTAGATGCAAGAACGAAATGAAGGAAACTGTTCTTGAAACTTGATCCCGTCTAAACTTGAATTAGGCAGACAAAAAGAAAATGCGCACGGCCTCCAGCATGTACACAGAAATACATACATTCACGGAACAAACAATCACATGACCAAAATTCCTTAACTTGTCATTTTCCCACGCTCGAAATTTCGGAATGCTCCGTGCTGTTTTAACTGCAAACAAGTAGCCCGATGGGCTTCGAAACTGGCTCGTTTGGTCCCAGTTTCCACCCGGTTTTCATTTTAGAGTTTTATATTAGCAATCCACAATATGCAATCTAGTATCTATCAATATGCACAGTCCAGTCCACATTTACATTTACATTCCACAGCCCGCTTCAAGCACTCCTTAGGGACAGACTATTTTATTGTTAAGAGGGGGGGTGGTGGGCAATTACAAAAAAAAAATTCCTGCACAGCAAAAGTAAAGAGAAAAAAATAATGCACAGTGAGCGAAAGGAAAAAAAGGTATGGAACAATCCCAAAAAAAATTCTTGCACAACATGCAAGACGGAAAAAAAATTCATTATCAGAAAAATTGCCCAACACCGCCACCTACCGCACCCCCCACAAAAATAACATCGTCCACCTTTAGTAGGCTACAATTTCAGGTCTATATTTTTTTCTCTGATCGACTCGGTACTGTTAGAAAAAAACATAAATTTAGAACTTTGTATATTTTGTTTCGCTTTAAAATCCTTGAAACGACCTACTACAAGGAATCAGGATTGTTTAAACGCAGTCATTTTGGAGAATCGGTGATCGGGTTTTGAATAAATTAACAATATCAACATGATCGATCAAATAGCGTGACATAAATACGAGATGTGTGGAATTTGAACGTGACTCCACGGAGTAATGCTTGAGAATTGTTTACTCAGCAGTTCTGTGACCTGTCGAGACGTGTTTTATTCAACGATACTCGACTGTTTGACAATTGATTTGGTTAGAAAAATTCAACTCGCTTTCCTTTTACCAGAAATAGATCGCATCCAAAAATCACAGAGATTTAATTTTTAACAATTCCGTCGAAATTAGAACGGTAAATATCTGAATTATAGTTGCCGACATCACTGATTACACCATTTCTGAAAACCGGAAGTAAACTAGGTACGGTGTTGGCCGCAGCAAAAGCGATTCCCGGGGCAGGTGACCCGACAGGCCGAAAAAAAAAAAAAAAAAGAGGGTATTTTAAGAACTGACTCGTCGAAGCGACGAGCCAGTTAAAAAGAACACTTTCTCAGATTCTAAACATTTCTGCTCTGCGATTCTTGTAAATGGTTAATATAACATAAAAGAAGTAATCTGTAAGGCGTGCAGGATACATCTGCAAGTTCGACAATTAAAATTAAAATTAGAGAAGAAAAGTGACGTGACCGAAAGTACTATAATCAAGGGAATGCATGCGCATTTATGAACATACCTATCTGTGACGTAATAATGATGTCAGTTTCTATATGTACTCTGCATGTGAACTCACACCTGCACCTGCACTCGCATACCTGTACCTGCACACCTGCACGTGCAGTTTATACCGTCCGACTTTCTTACTGCTCCTTGATTGTAGGAATCATCTTTCAACTCGTATTCCCCGAAGAAGGCGGAAGGTTTTAGTGCTTTGTGTAAGAAGGTAGGCATTTTTACCATAATCTGTAACGTGACAATTTACGCACAGACAAGTTTTAACTTCCTTTTCGGTTGCCTTGTAGAGCAACCTTTCATCTCTTTCGTCCAAGGTAGAGAATTGGAAACTACCAAATGATGCGGTGTCAAGCTTCGTTCCGCATGGTAAGTAACAAGCGTACATGAAGTATAAAGTAAGTGTGCAGTCAGGTTTGACTAAGTTTACTGCTTACTGCTAGAACATGTCCCTGTCGTAATCCAGAAAAGGACAGAACGGCTTGTGCGTGTATGCGTTTTATGCATTCGTATGTGTGAGTGTTTTGTATCGTCGTGTGATGTCGCTGAACATTGTCCATTTAGCAATAAAGTGGTTGCATGACTACATGTAAGCCTCAGGTAATGACTTCAAACTTTGCTGACGTTTCTTCTTTAAAGAATTTTACCTCAAATCTAGAATGCCCGGGAATGCCTTGGCAGAGATGGAGCGATGCGGCAAAGATGTTCAAATTACATCTGGTGGGTTTTCAGTCTCTTACTGTACTTACTTTTCTAGTAACATGTTCTTTCTTAAAACATAATTTTTTTCGATATACAGTGGAACCCCGATATAACGATCCTCGATATAACGATCCTCGATATAACGATATCCCCGGTATAGCGTCGAATATACTATGTCCCGGCAAAAGTTACAGTAAAATATATGGGACAGAACCCCGATAAAACGATCTTCGATATGATATTCCCGATTTTACGATGAGAATTTACCGCACCGAGCGTAAAATGAGTACACAGTTACAATTTAAGCAAAACCTTGAATTTAATACAATAACATTACAGTAATCGAGTACAGTAATCTGTAACGTTTCTGTCAACAGCTTTCAGTTTACGATGCCTCTTTATCCTCCTTGTAATTTAACCCTATTCATACTGGGCTTTTTTAGGCAATCTGTGACTGTTGGGGGGGGGGCTCCTCGGACCCCCCCTCTATATCTCTGGAACCATTTAGGCTAGGACAAAGGAGGATTTTTCAGGTATCCCATGACGCCTAGCGCGTAATTATCGATCCTGATGTGTCAAATTTCCTGCGATGGCGAGTACACATGGCGAAATTTTACTGATCCTTGCGAGACGTTTTCTTCGTTTCCAACACGATAAAAGGTGAATCAAATCGTTATTTGGTTTCTATATACATTAAAGTTTACTTAGATATCATTTGATCCAAGCCTGTTTGTCTATGTATCGCAATATTTTTGTCTTTGTTTCGAGTGGCATGCATGGCTGATCCACTTCGTTTCTTTGTTGTGTTTTAACCCTTGATCTGTTTTGCCGTGTTTCGTTTTTAATCCTGGGGACATTAGCATATAATTACGCCTGATAGTGCCCGGAGAGTGACTCTTTTAAATGCAGTACAAGGTCCCCTTAAGTCCCCACGTTTTGTAGGAATTTATGAACGTTGAATTTTGGTCAAAATCGGCGCCAAAACGTTGTTAAAATTCCCTTCGATCGCGTAGATTCTTTGTTTAGGTTTTTATAGTCGAAGGAAAAATCGTATTTAGTGCAATTGCAGCTTCCTTTTATGATTTTGGTCAAATCATATGATCGTTTGACACTTTCCTTCGCTTCGAAGCTAATAAATCGCTTGATGTTCATGTTTTTACAAGTGATATGGAAGATGGCAATATTTTTTCATCTACCGGAAATCCGGAAATCCGGAAATCGAAGTCTAAATTGTCATCGATGCCTTTCAATTTGTCCGTGTTCAGCTCTCTTTACTTTTTGGGGAGGCAAACATGTACTAAATACCGTTGGGAACCTACAACAAGCCAGATTGGACGATGTGATACATGTTTAACTGCTAAAATCTACGAAGTGGACGATGCGCTCGCTTCGAGCAACTCCATGGCAAATGACTGGTCACGCAATTTTCAGTTGATAATATAGTTTATTCGCGTTGCATCATGGGATACCTGAAAAATCCTCCTTTGGCTAGGACCATGAAATTTTGACACAATGTTCACCTCCATAGGAAACCTCACACCCAGTTTTGACCTGCCACACCCAATTATGACGTAGCAATTACGTCATTTTTTGTTTTTTCGACGCTTCTTTGATATTTTTCCATCCAGATACTTAAAATATCAAATATAACTGTAAAATCATCTCTCTAATATTAAAACATAATAAATACAAACAAGGACACACTTGTAAAGCGAGAAAAAGCAATAAAAAGCGATAAAACTATAATTTTGAAATTATTGTCCGCCACCTTGGATCCGCCATCTTGGATTTTCTTGTTTTTTGTTTAAATTAAAATGTAAAATATATCTAAAAGAGAAAAGGATCAGAATGTATAAAACACGTATCAAACTAATGTCTATTATCCAAACAATGAACTTAGAAGCGTTATTTAATAAATAGTACAAAATGTTTGTCTATAAGTAAAAGATAGCAAAAATGTACCTACCCCCCCAAATATTTGATGTTAAAAATTGTTGATGTCTTTCAAGAACTAGTCCCAAGAAAAAACTATTCTAATAAGAAAATGCACTATAAGTCAAAGAACAAGATCTTAAAATAAAAAAATCACCATATTTTAATATTTTGAAAACCTATGTGTCAAAATCCGGTTGCCATGGCAAGATGGTTAATCACACTGACATGTTATGGATACCAAAATGTTCCTAGATAAATTCTAGGAAAAGTCAGAAAATTTCAGCCTCATAGCTATTTCGGTGTAAGAGTTATCACAATTTTACTGGAGGGGGGGGGGGGTCGAAAAGACCCCCCAGTCTGAATAGGGTTAATAGTTCTCTCAGTTTTAGTATCTTTGACTCCTTCTTGTGACAAAACCTATACGTCGCTGGGATTTCGATACCCCGATATAACGATATTTTCGGCTATTTAACAGCCGTATCGTTATATCGGGAGTCTCGATATAACGATATCTCGATATAATGATATAATTTCACTGCTCTCTTGGCATATCGTTTTACCGGGGTTCCACTGTACATGCACCCAGATATACGACACTGGGCCGTGGCTAGCGAAAGGCGAATCGAGGCACTTGCCTCGGAAAAAATATTTCTATCAAGTTCCTGCAAGAGGCTATGCATTAATAGATAAATACATTTGTATGAAAGAAGTGTTTTTTTCTGATACAGTACTTACCCGCTTATAAGAACCCATTTTTTCAAATTTAGCCTAAACGGGTTCTTATGTAAATGGTGCTTAGTGGAATTTTAGGCTACGCAGGTTCTTATTTAATGAGAAATATATTATACACCTGTGAATGGTAGAAAGGTGGCATGTATATTAATTTAATGCCAAAACAGGCCTGGCCTTTAGACAGTATGTGACCATGACCCATTTTAGTAGATATTTTAATTCTCAGTATCAGGCTAAAAGTTGATTTAATGATATATATCTAATGAAATATATACATATATGTGGATATAATGTTTTTTCTTCTAAACACTATAAGTGTATACATGTTCAAGTTCACTACTTTTGAGTCATGTTTTTTTTGCATGAAGAGTTTTTTAGGTTAATTTCTATAAGAACCTTTCTATAAGAACCTGTTTCAAATTTTAGGCTAAATAGGTTCTTATGTAAATGGGGTCTAAATTGATATTTTTAGGCTAACAGGTTCTTAAACTGCAGGTTCTTATAAGCGGGTAAGTACTGTATTGCCTCAGTAAGAATTTCCGTCTGAATACGGTCGGCTATTTTGTATTTTAGTAGATGAAACTCACGCGGTTCTATTGTCTCTGTGTGATAGATGTTTTCCTGATGCAAGCGTTCCAAGTGGATAAGACTACCTTCAAGGGAACATGGGAGATGGCAACCCACGAAATATCCATCACGGTAAAGGAGATCATCGGCAGAGGGGGCATGAGGGTATGCCACGGGGCTGAAATTTCTAATTTTCCTCCGCAATTCACTGTGCAAGCTCCCGCTGGATGGGTTGCAAAACTGTACCAAATTTCTGTGCCCGGCGACTCTCACTCTTTATGCAGAAAGGTAGGCGTTTAGCTCTAACTCCTTTCAGTGTTCAGTACTGTCAAACTTCTTGTTTCGTGTTTCTTGTCAAATTAACTTGAAAATATGTTGTTGCTTCTCCTTTTAGGACGTTCAAACACAAGCAACTGCCGAAAATATCGGGAAAATTTTTCGCCACGCTGTCAAAAGAATTCCAGGGTTTGGTGAATTTCCAAGGTATTCAAAGAAAGTAGAACATGCGTTATGCCTTATTTTAGAAAATTAATTATAAGTTTTAGTTAAATTTCCAAATATAACCCGTCCACGCTTTCGAAGATTGCCTAAAGGCTAATTTACAGGCTACGATTTGTCGGCCCGATTTGGCCCGACCTGAGGAGAGAGCACAACTTCTGTAGTCTTACGCTCTTCTAACTGAGCTAACGTAACATTGTACGAATTTGAGATATCTGAATTGATTCCTTAACAACTATGGATTTCAGCACTTTACAAAATTGACAATTACTCGGATATAAATAATCCAATCCAAAAAACAAAATTGTTGTTTTGCAGTCAGTCTTACAGAGATACTCTCCACCAAATTTCAGATCCACAGCTCTCATATTCAAGCTAACGAATGATTTATTTAATTACAGAGAATGTATGGGCAGGTTGCACATAATTACTGATTTCTCGCCTATTAATTATCCAAAACAAACACAACATTGTAGTTTTTATACCAGTCATATCGGGATACTTTCCCTCTAATTTCAGATCGAACGGTCTAATATTCGATCTGTACGAATTATTTAATTTTATTTATTTTATATCTTGTTTGTGTATTTATTTATTTATTTTCTTTCTAGAATAATTCCATCCTTTCTAGTGCAAAGGAAAGGAACCAAGGAATTCTTCACCATTGAACCAAGGATAAAAGGAGGCATGTATAGAAAATTTATCAACAATGATGGTCTGCCGACTCACTTGGGGCAGACATGTGAAGTGGGACAGAAGTGCCTGGCTTTCGTGCACTGGTCAATGAGGTTTACACGGGGAAAATTCCTGCTCTGCGACTTACAAGGTAAAGAAAATTGAGGTTGTCGGGGTTACTGCTCTCTATCTTAAGTCATGTGAATTGTTTAAGTTGTGACGTACAGGAATAATAAATTTATCTTGTAGCCCGTATTTGACTGAAGCACATAGACTAAAGTTTATCCATCTACACCGTTTCATACCTTTAAGGGACAGACGAAGTGCTCACAGACATCCAAGTAGCATCGGCAGATGAACAGTAAGTTTGCAGCATTATTTTAAACATAGTGTGGGGTTGTATGGCCAAGGTGGGTAATTTGGATTTTCCTGATGTTTGGTTGTAAAATATTAAAAATAAAATAAAGATGTTAATGAGAAAGGTCACTGCTGGAGTGTGCAGCTTTGCTAGCTATACAAATCAGGAGAACATTTTCTCTTGTAGTTATTCATTAAATCCACTAACTTTTCCACAAAATCATCTGAAGGCAAGTTTTGAAACGAGGCTGTCTGCATTAGCTTTGACATAACACCATCGATTACTTTGTGTTCACAGGTTGTTTGGTGTTGGTAACCTTGGCGAGGATGTATTCAAAACCTTCGAGGCTTCTCACAAATGCAACCGCTATTGTAAACTACTAGGTCTCGATGGAAAGGACGGTCAGTAACACTCTGCTTGTAGATTTCAAATCATACGCTAATCCAGGGGGAGGGGGACTCCTTTACATAAGCTATATAGGTATGTGTGGCTGTAAAGGGTATGGTTTTGAGCCGTTTCGGTCTGAAACAGAGTATAGATTTTGACCATTTTGGTCTGAATTTTTTTTTGTTGACTAACATTGAGGAATTTGAAGCCCTTCTCCAATTTTTACCTAAAATAGCATTTTTGTAAAGAATAGTTTTTTTAAAAATGAAAAAAGTTGAAGTTGAATAGGGCGTCGATTTTTGGGTCAGGTCTGAAGTAGAGTATCAAAAATCACATATTTGGTCCGAAAGAAGAAGGCCGCACACCCTGGGACATTGATGCCCCGATTAAGGGTTGTTCCTGTGGTATTTAGTACTGACGAGTTAGTGGGTAGTGCTATATGCCAAAAATGAATTGATTTTTGCTAGGAAATCTTCGCCCGTTTTCATTTCAGAGTTGTGAAACATTATGTTATTGCTAAAACGGTGATTATTATTTTTTTTTGGATGTGAATTTTTTGTCGTCGTTTCAGTCCAAGGAAAAGTTGATAATTTATGTTTCTTTTCCAGCTATTTGTAAGGACCATGAAATTGCTGTTCTTCGGCAGATGGGAATTACAGCAAAGGAAGTAGTGGAAAATATGCTTGTAAGAATTGCCTCATTCCCAGCTATACATTACTTTATGTTGATAAGTCTGCACTTCTTGACTAGTATAATATACATATTTTAAGCTTCTTTATTTGTTACCTTGCTCAATGATAAAACAGGGTGATTTGACTTCCATAATGCGCCAGAAAACGGGATGCGAAAGAATGGACATCTTTCAAAAGGGAATGGTATCCCAGAAAACCTTACCTCCGCCACCAGCTGATGCACTGGTAAGCTGCATGAAAGCCATTGACAATAACTTGTAGTGGAATAAATAGTGGGGATGTTGAGTTCGCCGATTTAATTTCGAGATAGCCAGTAGTAAATTACTGAAAAACAAGGGCAAATCCTAGGAAAATGGGTTTTAATTCGAGGTAGCAGGAAGTTTGAGAGAGCCCATAGTAAATGACCGATAAGGCAAATCGAATGGAAATGTTTCTTAGTTCGAGATAATCAAGATCGTGATAGCGGGGTTCAATTGTATAGTGATAGTATTGGTGATTATACAATCGTAAAAGTCTTACAATTTTTCTGAGTGGTAAATGACTTAATCTTCTGTTGTTCCCTTTGCCAACAGACCGATGTAATTGTCAGTGAACTTATAAAGGTTTTTGGACAATCTAAGAGCAAAGAAGTTCTTCTGGTACTTGTTCCCGAGGTATAATCTTAACTGTGTGACGACTGAAGTAAAAGTAATTGTTTCAAGCTAATTTTGATTCATGATTAAAATGTAATCAAAGGGAAAGAGGACATCGCAACGGTCACCGATATTTTGAAACCTGTCAACATTCATAGAATAAAAAGATATCTTCCAGATAACAATGCAGCGTATTGATGGTTGAACAATAAGGAATTGAAAAGTGAAAAATCGCGATTTTAAAATACTTTATTGATATCATTACATTGTCTAGGTTCGTGACCGTATCAGAGGGATGGAACTGACAAACAGAGGAAAAAAGAGCTACAGATGAAAGTGAGGAAAATGTGAAAATCCAAAATGAGGTAAAGCTGAATATTAACTAAAAAAGGCCTGTCATTAAAAGACCATCATTGAGAAGCCCATGAAATGTTATATAAAGAGCATCTTTATATTTCAGGTTTCGTATCGAAGTAAACCGAAGGAGTCAAACTATGCTAGGCAAACCGAGGGCGGTCCACGCTCCAGCAGAAGAAGAGATCAGGTAGAGCATACATTTGAAATTAATATCGCACCCTTCAATTTTCCGAAAGTCTGCTCTAAAGCTCAGAGAAAAACAATGTTCTCAAAATTCTTCTTCGTTACTATTAAAAATCACATAGTGCGAGGGACATTGTTCACAGGAGCGGGTCAAAACGTCTGGTTATTGAGGAAACGCGATTTGCGTGACGGTGTGAGAACTTTTAGGTGCACCGTTTTAGGTGCACACAGAATGCCTCAAGATAGAAAACACAAAATAAGTTATACAGCCATCAAGTGAACATCACAAGTCTGAACACACTATAACAGTAGAATATGTAGTTGGAGCTCTACAATAGGGGCGTATAATCGGACGAAGGTATATTAGCTTATTCCAAATGTAGGTCCATGGGCTAAAACTCTGGGGAAAGGAAGTGTTATTATCCGAAGGATTTCTACGTCTGCAATTTTTGTATTTTATTATTACTAATATTATTATCATTATTATTATTATTATTAATTTTTTTTTCGGGGGTGGGTTATTTTCGGGGGGGGGGGGGGGGGGGGGGGGGGGTGAGGGGACTAATTATCAGCGTTTTGCGCTTTAATAATATGTAAGTTTCGTTGGTATTGTGTTCCCATTCTGTCTTATTCTAAGCCTTTTTATGCAACTGAAACTAATGTATTACTGTCGTCGGCAGTTAAAATAGAAATTAACTAAATCTTTGCAGGTTATTAATGTTTTATTTATCAAATTTGCAGGATGATACGGCAAAGGAATTGCTCAGCCATATGAAAAGGCAAACAGAATTGATGGAACAGCTGGTCAACAACCAACTGCAGGCTGGACATACTCAGCAACAGTTTCAACAACCATACTTGAACTGGGGAGGGGGTAACTATAGTCTGGTCTCCGACCACTCGGCCGTCTCGTTTAACATCCAGTCTGATGATTTCATAAAAAGGGGACCAGGATTTTTCAAATTCAATAACTCACTCCTTGTTGATCAGTGCTTCGTCAAAGGTTTGAGCGAAAAAATTTCCGGGTATAAACAAAAATACAACTATTTAGAGGATAAAAGACTTTATTGGGACATGCTGAAAATGGAAATAAGAAGCTTTACAATTTACTATTGCAGACAAAATGCAAAGACGAAGAAAGCTGAAGAAGCAGTGCTGCAGCAAAAGCTGTCCTCGCTTCACAAGCTTATGTGTGAAAACCCTACGCATGAGACTATTGCAAACTATTACGAGGTCAAAATGAAACTAGGGCAGATTTCATTGCACAAAACAGAGGGCGCAATGATTCGGAGTAAGGCTAGGTGGTGCGAACAGGGGGAACGTAGTACTCGCTATTTTTTTAATCTCGAGAAACGGAATCATTCCAATAAGTATATCACAAAACTAAGAGTTGAAAACCGCACTTTGACTTCCCCCGATGAAATCTTAAATGAAGAGTACAGATACTATAAAAGGCTCTACACGTCTTCTCGTACAGACCCAAATGATCCTCGTTTTGACGTGTTTTTCGACAGTTCAACCCTTCCAAAACTGTCTCCACCTCAAGCCGACAGTTGTGACGGTCTTTTAACAAAAGAGGAATGTTATGTCTCACTTAAAAGTTTTTCCAAAGGCAAGTCTCCCGGTACGGATGGCTTAACTGCGGAATTTTATCTTTCCTTTTGGGAGTTATTAGGGCAAGAATTAGTTGACAGCTTTAATTATGCGTTTGAAAAGGGTGAAATGTCAATTTCTCAAAAGAGAGGTATCATCACTCTAATTCCAAAGAAAGACAAAAACAGGACTCTTTTGGACAATTGGAGGCCTATCTCGCTTCTGAACACAGACTATAAAGTTGCCACCAAGGCAATCGCAGCTAGAATTGCGAAGGTGCTACCCAGCCTTATACACGAGGACCAGACGGGATATATCAAAGGCCGCTTTATTGGTCAAAACATACGTTTAATAGCAGACATTATAGAGTGCACAAAAACGCTAGATAATCCAGGTATAGCGTTGTTTTTGGATTTCAAAAAAGCCTTTGACAGTTTAGAGTGGAACTTTATTAAAAAGGCTTTAGAGACGTTTAATTTCGGCGCTCCTTTAATACAGTGGGTCAATACTTTTTACAGCAATATTCAAAGCTGCGTTATAAATAATGGTTATGCAACGTCGTTTTTTGAATTAGAGCGCGGTGTAAGGCAAGGCTGCCCTCTTTCTGGTGTACTTTTTGTAACTGCTGTCGAAATTTTAGCAAATTCAATAAGAAACGACAAATTGATCACCGGTATAAATTTCAAAGGCAGGGAGTACAAGTTATCTCAATACGCGGATGACACCTCATGCTTGGTGCGTGACGAAAAGTCAGTTGAAAAGCTTTTCGAGAAGTTAGCGGCTTTTAGAGAGTGTTGCGGATTAGAGCTGAATAGATCAAAAACGGAGGCATTGTGGTTGGGAAAAACTAGACCACAATCGACAAACCTTTTCAACATAAACTGGCCCAAGAAGTGTGTTTGTCTAGGCGTCTCTTTCTCATGTGATTCGGAAGCTTCAACAAAGGATAACTTTGAAAAAAAATTTGTCGCCCTGGAAAAGTGTCTTAACGTCTGGTCCTCTAGGGATTTAACACTCTTTGGAAAAATAACCATTGTCAAAAGCTTAGCTCTTTCAAAAATAATTTTCATTTCCTCTGTTCTCAGCGTTCCCGCTGGTTTTGTCGATCAAGTGAACAAATCTGTATCCAACTTTATATGGAACCACAAACCACCCAAAATCAAGCACTCAACTATGATTGGAAGGATAAAAGACGGCGGACTCAGCATGCCTGATTTCGATATAATAGATAAATCTTTGAAGGCAGGATGGGTGAAACGTCTTTTAGACCCTCAAGCGCAATCTTGGAAGACAATACCGTTTAGCCTTTTAGACAGTGTAGGTGGTCCGTTGTTGTTTAAATGTAATTACTCGTTAAGAACTTTACCTGTGCTCCCTCTCCTGCCGCCTTTTTACCGAGACGTTCTCAGTGCTTGGGAGAGCATATCCAAGCACACAGTAAGGACAAAGAACGAAATCGAAAATGAGTTTTTGTGGAATAATCATGAAGTCACTATTGGCGGCAAATCTGTTTTTTATAAGCAATGGTATGATGCTGGCGTTAAGACCTTGCCAGACATCTTAGACAAGGAAGGAAAGTTCTTGACGTTTGCAGCATTCAAGGAAAAGTACAAAATTAACACAACCTTTTTGTGCTATATTGGCTTGTGTAATGCAATACCAAAGCATTGGAGGAAAGTCTTTGGATGTGATAACGAAAATTACTTGGTAGTTTCGGATGACTCAGTTCAGCCATTTAACAACTCACCTCCCACTTGCCGGCAAGCACGCGCGTTTTATGTATCTAAATCTTTCCAAAACCCTACATCAGAAGTTCGTCTTGTTGAGGCTGGCTTCACAGATCGGACAATTGAGGCGTTATACGTTCTTCCATTCAAGCTCACAAAAAACATAAAGCTTTCTATGTTTCAGTTTAAAATAAACCATCACATTCTGTACACTCGCGACAAACTTTTCAAGGCCAAAATTGCTGACAGTGCCTCCTGTCATGTGTGTGAATTGAAGCAGACCGTAGAGCATCTGTTTGCTGAATGCCAGCATGTCCACTCCTTCTGGAACCTTTTTACCTCTTGGTGGAACGATAATAACTCGCCCTCAGTGTCCTTGACCAATAATGATAAGATTTACGGATATCTCCCTGAGAATAGATCCTTCCATAAGTTTAATCTTTGCCTGATTGTCGCTCGTTTTTATATCTACACCGCAGCCAAAGAAAGCGAACCATATAGTTTCTTAGCCTTTAAAGCTTTTCTGAAACACAAATTATCTATAGAGCCTTCAAGTGTCCGTGAATCCCTGAGCCTTTAGCCGCAAACAAGCTTGATATAGCAGTTGTATTTTGTCTGTTCCTTTTATTTCAGTTCTGTAACGTTGTTCTTTGTTTGTTAATATTGTATATTGTATTGTACTTATCAATAAACTTCAATTAAACTAAAAAAAAAAAAAAAAAAAAAAAAAAAAATATTGCACCACCCAAAATCATTCGAGTGAATGCACAATAAAATCATGTGATTGGACAGTTAATTGTAGTTTATTGTTGCGAGACAACGTGCCTATTCCCATAACTACAAGCACAATTTTGTCTCCTCTTTCTGTCTTATGACGTCACGCTTATATTTTAGAAATTCGTTTATCAAAGGCTTTTGTAAAATTCTGGCGAAGTATCTCGGTTGGTGGCCGGTTCAATAAATTTGCTAGTGTTTAAAAAAAAAAAAAAAAAAAACTATAGTCTGTACAGAAACCAGCAAAACCTTGCAATGGCTGCTCCTCAACAAATACCACTGCCAGGTGCCAGAGCTCCCCAAAGTAGTGCACAAAACGTTACATTGGCGGGAGCTCACCAAATGTCAATACCAGGTGCACAAAACGTTACATTTCCCGATGCGCAAAACGTTCCACTACATCTTCCATTGCCTGGTGTGTACATGAATCAACATCAACCTGCATTGGTCGGACCAGTTCAACATGTTCCATGGATCAATGCACAAAATGGTTTATTGCCTGCTCTACCCGTTCAGTTTCCTGGTGTTCCTTTCGTCCCATTACCTGGTAATCAGCATGATTCAGTGCCACAGAGAAGCAATTTGCCTACCAACTGCAGTAACAGGGAATCGCCTCCGGTTCAACAGGATCAGAACATATTAAAAAAGGACTAGACAGCTATTTGAAAGAACAGAGATACTCTTTCAGAACTGCGTGAAGAGATGACTATGCCATAAATACCGCCGGAATATATTTACAATAGCTTGTTTCTAAATATTAGTTACGTTGGTTGAAACGTTGACATACACGCGTGATAAAACCGTTTCCATTGTAAGCGAATGGTTATTGTTGACCGGCAGTTAGTATGAATGCTTGAATAAGGTTAATAGTTTAACCATGAAAAGGGCTTTCGCTTGAATTTTGGGCGCATGAAATATGTCACAGTTGTGACCCCATCAATTAGAAATAAGCGTTAAAACAAACTTTGCGTAGATGATATTTGCAGTAGACTTAGTTAGTTAGTTAGTTAGTTACATTTCCCAGAAAGAAACAAGATAAAAACTTTTGACAGAGATTATCCTGAGTATCAGGACTTCCTAAGCCTGATACTCAGGCTAGACAGAGATAACAATTAGGGAACTTGAGACCGCTTCGTTTAAGTTGGTCATGTAATGTTCATTAAACATCGGGCTCTGTAAAGCTAACTAAGCTTTAAATGCGAGATACGCATGGGACGCACCGATGAACAGCTCTGTAGTTTCATAGCGATCAAACGTGTAACGCGTGCGTAAACAAATGTAAAATGGTTCATTTTAACCCAAAGCTTATAAGGATAGGTAAAAAAAACTTTAGCTTTCAACGTCATGCATAAGTTCAGAAGTAAGTAACGATTCGATCCAAGAAATGCGGTTTGTTTGTACTTTTTGTATTGTTTGGATCGGCTGAGTGACGCTGGCTTCTTGCGTTTGACGGCCGTGAATCTTTAACCTGTTACCTCTGTGTCTAATTCATCTGGTAAATCAACGGAACTGGGGAAGGAGAAAATGTTCTTTGTTTTCAGGTAGAGATTTTTCTTTGATTGACATTCACCAAAACTCAACTTGGAGTAAAGGGCGGGTGTGAGAGAATACTGCAATAAGAATAAAGTTTAATTAACAATTTCAACAACGTAAGACAATATTAGTACAGTACTTCAATCTAAGTGGATGACTGAAAGAACTTCAATAGGGAACAATATGCATCATTCGCTTTTGATGTGCCATCTGCGTAGCAATCAGGAAGCAAGCCATTTATTGCATCCAGAAACTCCAGAGGAACTGGTGGCAAAAGGGACTCAGCAAAGGAGAATCTTGTTTCCAAGTACGTAAGGTCTTGTTCAGTCGGTACGTGTCCCATGTCTTCGAACCCTGTTTTTAAAAAAATAAAAACTTAATGATTAACCCTATTCGGCCTAGGGGGGGGGAGTACAAAGTGCCCGCACTAACTTTGAACATTCATAACTTCTTTAATATGTATTCAAACGCCGCCCTCAAACTTTGTGACTTTTCCTAAAATTTATCTGGCAACAATTTAATATAACAATTTTTTGATCACGTGACTTGATGTTTCCATGGCAACAAGATTTTGACAGCCATGTTTTTTTGAAATTTGCATATTTATACCTTTGAATGAAAAAAAAAACGATGTTTATTGGTATAACTTTTATATTTTTACGTCATTTAGCGTTTATTTATTGGTTTTGATTAATTTTGAGTCAATTTGGACGGTTTTTAAGAGGTTTAGAAAAATTTGGTTTCAGGTGCTTTTACAGCCTGGAAATTATTAAAATCGTGGACAGTCAATTGGCACATTACAATCACCTCCCCCCCTCCATTTCATTTGGAAACAAATACCATGAACTCCTGGAAACATGTAGAGATCTTCTGGAACACCATTAGGTACACGACAGTCTTTTTGCTTACGGATACGGTGTGAATTATGTTGTTCTCTGAAGTCGTCAAGTTCCTTTTGAAGAAGTGGCAGAAAGACGTGTAAAAGGCAATGTCTGAAACAAGGAAAAATATATAGCGTAACCTTCAAACCTTTGAATCATAGGCATTCAATTCAACAAATAAATCCAGACGTGTTTTGGACTCTTAAATTCGTCATGGACATTAACATTTTCAATTGTAGAGCTGAACAGAGTTTATTTAATGTACCACAGTACATTAATACATAATGGGTTACTGGGTTACATTAATATATAGTGGACTACTTTGCACTGTGAAAATTTAAGAAATAAGCCGAATGGGTGATCATGTCAAACCGGCGACGACTAATCAATGCAACATCAATGAGAAATAGCAGCAATGAGTTATTGCCAAAAATATATAAATGATAGCATTCTAGCATTAATGACTAATCAATACGGCACAATGTATTTTAAGTTGTCTTCCATCATCGGAGATAATCAGTGACGAACATCCATGTTTTCATTGATTAACCATCGGGTGCGCGTTATGTAATTAATTGACGATTTTCTACTTCTGCTTACCTGTGAACCGGGTCTGTTTCATCTAGCATCCCTTTAAATTCCATATCCTGATGACCAAAAGGTAAGTAAATTCAAAGTGAGTGTGTGAACCGGCAAGTGAGTAAAAAAATTGCGCCTTACTTTGCAAGCAACAGCAACATTTGATCGACAACTACACAAATGGAATGCAAGATCAATGTAATTGTTAGTCTAGTCCCTGAACTCTCCCTTCCACACCCTATATAAGGGGTTGAACCATAAGAGAAGAGTCATAAGAACCATAAGAAGAGAAGAGTCATAAGAACCATGAGAAGAGAGAGTCCAGGATGACTTGCATGCGCATGCTCAAAACGAACCAATCAAAAACGACAGAGAAGTGTGGCGTTACTAACTTGGAACGAGCGCTAGGGTTAAAATCGCTGGCTCAAATGACAAATTCAACTACGCGACCAAGCGCGCGACTTAAATGCAAGAAAACTTGTTGTTAACTGCGTCCAAAGCCAATAAATGAACATGTACTAAATCCAGGAACATCGGAACAGCCCGAAACACTCTTAATTAAAAAGTTCACCACAACCACATATCACTAACCGCTAAAAAAAACTATTCCATAGATAGTAGTGGATGGCGTAGTTCACGCGCGAGAAATTCGTCATTTGAGTAAGCGATTTGAACTCTTACGAGTAAGTAAGTACAAATGAGGAGTTTTTCAGCATGAATTACACGATTTGTAGTTAGCGGCTAGCGTTTATTGGTTTTGCCGTTCGTTTTTACCGGATAGTAGCTAAGTTAAGCTTTTTTTTTAAGTTGTTCCGGTGCTCCTGCTTTAGTAGGGAGTACATGGTGGCGTAGTTGAATTCGTCATCTGTGCATGCGCGTTTCCAAAAGTGCCGCCATATATGGTTTTTCCCCTGTTTTTTTTTTTTTTTTTTTTTTGGAGGGGGGGGGGGGGGGGGGGTGGAGAGGGGGGGGGGAATGGCGCATCCGCATGCAAGTTATCCTGGACTATCTCTTCTCCCGCCTGGGTTTAACCCCTTATAGAGGGTGGGAAAGACAGAGTTCAGGGACTGGACTACGTAACTGGGGAATTTAGTTCTGTTCTGAGTATCTCATACTTGTCTTATTTGAACAAGTTTTATCAAATAGCCGAGGGGATGTACTACAAATAGACTACTTGCAGTCATCCACTTAAGACTTATTTTTTGGTAACCATTTTCCAATCATGAAAGAATCATTTCTAAAAAATCCTGGTCTATACACAGCGCCGAAATTGGATGTAAAAATACATTATTATTATTTTTTTTTGGGGGGGGGGGGGTGGGGGGAGGGAAAGATAACTAAAACGGATTATGGTTTGCTTTTCTAGGCGTCCTGGGAGCATTTTGTGTATCCCAAAATTGAAAACGAAAAATCCCGAAGACATGGTACCTGTAAGAGAAAAGCCGGGGGCTGCAACTGAGAAGTACAGAGTTTGAATTGATGAAATGAGGCTGGAGTGAAAGGTTCATTATACCCCCACAACAAAAACTAGAAATGATCTTCATGAATGAGAGCTAACCTCAAAAAGAGAAATCCAGAAATCACCACACATTTTTCGTAGCTGACTCCAGAATGCCTCTATCCGCTGCAAAAAATGTAATGTGATAAAAATGTAACATCGCACTTCAACTACGAGGTTAAGAAACGAAACTTCATTATCTATTTTAGTTGTTGCATATTGCAAGTTAAGGGGTGCCTACTCTTAAAGAACTGACCACGCACGACACAGCCAGTTTTATAAAGATCACATCGGCATAAGCAGATAGCTCTAAGTCACAATAGTTTAGAAGATGGAATTGCATTAAGCCTAAGACACACTCACGCGCGTGATGAAAAACATTAAAATCCAAGACAAAACTGGGAGACATTCGAAAACGGACCCCAAAATTCTTGTGAACAGCGAAAACGGATAGGCTTTTGAAAACGCTGAAGCTATTCGTCTTGAAAACGGAGCATTATCGTATCAGTGAAGACAGCGAAAACAGAGGCGAACAAAAACACGGACATCATTCGTTTATTTGTCGTAGCGTGTCCAGCTTGTTGGAGCGTTTTAGTGTGGACAGAGAAAACGCTGCTAAACGACAGCGTGGACAGAACGTTCTCGGTAAAAATGGAATGTTTTGAAATCGCATTAGTGTTGACGTAGTCTCCTACGCAGCCTCCCCCAAATGACAGCTGCGTCTTTTAGGAGGCTAGTGTGGAGGGGGCGTTACACACATTAAGTTAAGAAACATTTAAGGCTATTTTTTTAACCAGGCCATCTTAACCTCACGCTTGGTCAATAACCCATATAAAATTACCAATGGTCATCAGTATTGCATGGTGGCCCGCTCACATACCAAAATACAGAGACTCGATATCATGGCAAGAATATGTATGCTGCCTCCAAGTAAATAATGAAAATGTCGCACTGGCTCATAGTTTCTTACCTGGTTCGCAGTGGACTTGACAAACTTGTGACTTTTCTCTCCAGCTGAATCATCCTCAGAATTTCTGCGTAGGAAACACTGACATGCCGCCAAGGTGCCTGTTTCTGTTCCCGCATCGGAACAAGTGATCGATGGTATGACTGACGATGGTAAATGGAAGTGAAATAAAATATTTAAGCAAATTCAAATCATCTCTCGTTGTAACTGCCAACAAATGACGACTACAAATGCCGCATAAAAACGCAGGGATATTCGTTTTCCTGCGCACTTTTACCTTCCTCTGTCGACAATCGCGAGCGAAAGAAAAATTAACAAGCTGACACTAAGGGTATAAGTAATGTATAACTTTTACCATTATAGGCACATATATGCTCCAAGTAATACTTTGTTATCACCCATGGCTGCTTGTTTGTTGAGTATGCTCTGCCAAAATGAAAGAAATGGATTGTGTGCTAAACATTTCACCTTTTGTATCTATTATGAATCAATGCTGAACGTTACCAATATCATGAAGATAGACAAGTCATAGCATATAGTCAAACAAACACTAATGGCAGCACACTGAATAGCCTATGAACAGGCTTCCAAGTGGGATATAAGACCCCCAAAAAATTGGCTACCGAAGCGAAGTGGCCGCGGTCTGGGGAGGCAAATCTCGCGTTCTGTTTCAGGCTACACTCTGAAACAATGAGTAAAAAAATAATCAAAATCCATTTGGATTGTTGAAATAAAAATAAAAAGAGAAATGGCAAAAAAAAAATTAATCATATCTCTAACTTCCGACAACAGTAGCCTCTATTAACTGCAGCCAGATTCCTAAGGTAAGCATTGTATTTAGATCCAACCACTACGTTCTTTAGTTAAACCAATTCTTACCTAAGCCAAAGTATTTTCCAAGAAAATCCATCAATAGCGCCATGGATGAAGATACCCCAACGTGTCAACTTATCGTAACCATCAAGATGCCAGCACCAGTTTGGTCCCTGGTTTTGTTTAAAAAGGAAATGATAGACTGCATGGAAATTAAGTAATAAATTCAGTCCTCAGAATGTACAGTGCAGTGCCAGTAATAAACTGTCCATGGACTAGAAAACGTTCACAATTGGCTGTTAAAATATGTATATCTTATTACATGAAATTTTGGCTACAATTTAATTTCCTATGGTAGGTGTCTAACTACGACAGGCTGTACTTGTCCATGCAGTGAAGTGTCTATAAAATGAATCACGTGCGACAACAAAAAAGGGATCATCCCTTTTTTTTGTTCTCTAAAACATGATGTTTTATTGAATTCAACATACGCGGTAAAAAAATAATTGTTGTTCGCAAAAAGCGACCAAACTACCAGCAAAGTTTCTTTGTCTGGTCTTGGGATAAACAAATATCACTCCCTTCGATTAACCTTAGGTACCGCCTTTTACGAAGAATATTCTTTTTTCCTGGTCCACGAGCAACAACTTGCGAGAGGGCCAGATATTGTAGTGCAAGCTCAACCTGTTCTCTGCGGGAAGTACAAAAGAGATTACATATTATGTTGGCGCTGCACAGTGTCCAATATAGGTATGAAGGGCTAAGAGAGATTATTGTTCTGTAGATACCTGAAATTCTCCTGCTATCGCATACCTAGCGAATCTGACTGAAAAGATAAGAAAAAGTAAATCAAGGAAAATAGCACATTATTCGTATACCTTTTAACAAGAAGTCCTTGATGCATTCTAATCCGAAGATGCAGGGATCGCGCTCCAAGAAGCTGTCCTGATCCCTTTAGTTCTAGCTAATAAAAAAGCAAACAAATGTCAATTGCAATAACATGACTTATTCACGACATGGGAAATAAGCGACTGTAGAGGCAACAAAGGCAGAAATGGCCTAAATTGAGCATGATTCCCCACCCTCTAGGACAATCACTCAATCACTTGACCCACTTAATTATAATGTTTGTTTTGGCCATTCTTTATTTTTCATTTGATAAACATGTTTGACATCTCCACGTACCTTACTTATCCTTCTTTGCCATTTTCTCATAGTCTAACGTGAAATAGAATGGGCCACATATACGAGCTTCTAAAAGAGTTGTTTTTTTTTCTATTTATATTTTTTGATAATCTACAGGTAAAAAGTGAAACCATATGCTATCATGCAACGTTAAATCACACTAAATTCTGCTAAATTGAGATACCGTATCATTGCTTACGTACTTCAACAGCCCGAAGGATGTCTTGAACAGAGAGGGCGTCATGCCTTTTCAAATTGTGATCCTTGAAAAAGCGCTTCAGCGTCGAGCAACTATCATCCCATGTACAGAAGAAGAAAAATGATAACTGTAAAGTTTGCACAGACCAAGATACGGATTACTGTAGTTGTGTTACTTTCGATCATTGGAAAGACTTACAGATCAATTATATGAGATATTTTACACTTGGGAACCAGTGTATAAACTAAAAGAAAGTATCTTTTCTTAGGATATTTAAAAATATTTAAAAATAGCAATACTGTACTGAATGGCGCGCGCAATATGCTCGTAAAAACCTCGTATTCTGCTCGAAATTCTGCTCGGACACCTAAATTCTAGCCTGGGCTTTTCGTTCCTGGCCTGGGGGGGGGGGGGGGGGGGCTCTTTCGCCCCCCTCCCCCCCACCCTTATTTACTCGAAAAGTATAAAAGCTATGAAACTTAGAAAGTGTGTTGTGCTCTCCAAAATGTTTAACTTTAATGGGATACTTTTGCGTCACAATTGTTGAGATCCGCCATTTTGGATCAATTTTTTAAAAAACCTTTGAAAATCCCCCAAAACTGGTCAAAATCAATAAATAATTATCCAAATCATATTAAAAAGTAGTAATATCTCCAAAACATGAAACACTTTCGATAAAAAGGAGAATTAAACACAAATTTTGTCAAGTCATGTGGACATGAACTTGTCACGTCAAAATGTTTCAAAAGTTATAAACAGTCAAACTCAGCGCGGGCACTTGCCACCCTTCCCCCCTCAGGCTAAATAGGGTGAAAAGGTGACTTCATGGTGTGTGATGGAATCATGTGAGCGCGTTTTAGCTAAACATCACAATTATTACAATGTTATCCATTTGTTTTGTATTAGTGTTACTGTTTTTCTGTTATTCTGCTCCAATTATGCTCGAAAATGCCTTATTCTACCATAAGAATGCTCGCCCGCACCGTGCAATTTCCCGTCACGCGACGCTGAACAAAAGCGTCGCATGACAGGCCAGTTCGAGTCATAAATGTCATAAATATTGCATTTAAACACGTTATTTTCCTCACGGAGGAAAAGAAAACTATAATGATTAAATAAACGGCATCAAAATTCGAGAAAAACAAATTTTAAGCTGTTCAAAAGGACAAAGATTCTGCCAATGAATAAACCGGGAATAAACAAACTATGCAGGTAATTTCAGGTTACATACCTCCACTGTAAACCGAACTTGGCATTTAAGTACAACAGTATGACCTTATTAGTCTTATTTTTCCTGATAAGATCTTTTGAAAACGCGACAACCTCGTCCACGTTAATATCCATATCAGTGCAGGTACCGGAGTCGTCACGGTACGGTTGAATCATCATCTTTGTCATCACCCGTCTTGTTAAATTTTGAGGCTCCGATGACGGACTTCCTAAAAAGGAAGTTTTGCTCCCCAATTTAATTTTGACGTCACGAAAAAGTTAAAATGAAAAGCAAAATCAAAATGAAAGTGAAAGTTGATATGACAAGTGATGACAGAATTGAAATGAAACTTAAAACCAAAACCGCAAATGACAGTGTAAATAAAATTGCACAGGCAAATGAAAACACAAATGCAAACGCGAATGAAAATGAAAATCAAAATAAAATATTATAAAAATGCAAACCAAAATGAAAATGCTCATGACAATGCAAACGCGAATGAAAATGAAAATAAAAATGAAAATAAAAGTGGCTGAGCCACCTCGGTTTCCGTATTAAATACATCAAGCGAAACAGCTTGAAACAAGCAAAGATAGATAGATAGATAGTTTATTTATATAAAAACGTCGCAGCCAATAGGCTGAATTATGTCCTATAATGTTTACAATAATAAAACAATGATAAACTATAATAATAATAATAACAATAATATTTACAATTAAAAACTTATCACTAGTTAAAATTCACAAAATTGTTCAAAAGTCCTAGGCTTTAAAACTATTTACAAGATGGCATTGTGCATTAAAAAAGGTATTCTTAGCCCTCTTTGTGTTAAATTTAATGTTAAAAGTTCTTGAATTTCTTAGTGAGTACGTAGTGCTGAACTGAGGTGGTAATAGATAATGCAGGCGATGATTGTTGTCTTCAAGAATTTGTCAAAAAGAGACTTACAGAGGTCATGATGATGATCAGCTAACCTACTTAGGCCTGCCTGTACTAACGCCTCATTATAACTCACATATGGATAGATAATTGATAACGCTCTTTTTTGAACCCGTTCGAGATCATTAATTAAGTAAAGTGGAAGGGACGAATGAAAGACTTGGACGGCATAGTCACACGCTGACCTAACACAGCTCGTATAGAAAGTAACAAGGTCACTCTTAGGGACATGGGCACGCTTTAATGGCGACCAAACATGGATTTGATGCCCACTTGTCTCAGCCCAACTGTATTTTCTATATTCCTGCACGTGTACAAATTCGATCGGCTTAAAAGGAGGGTTTCTTTGCGTAAAAGGTCACTGAAGCCAAGCCACTTGATGTAATCCAATATAGCAACACTGCAAGTCGATGCCCACTTTTCTGAGCCCGCCTATCCACAATTCCGTGTGATCCAACAGGAAGTCCAGAACTCCTGATGCATGTATCAGGAGGAAAATCAGGTACTCAAAGTGTTTCTGAAAGGAAGTAAGACTGCCAAGTCAAAATTAGCCCAGAAAAGCCAGAGTTGTATTCTCGAGTGAAGGAAACTTGGGAACTTCGTGAGAAGCATGTCAGAAACGATGTCCCAAATAAATATGTGTTTATGCTTCAGTGTTGTTTTGAGGAGGATGGTACTCATCCAGTGTGCAAGGAAGGAAAACTTCAAAATGAGACGTGGTACACGGGTGGACCTAGCCTTGCTTTTATTCCGCTTCCTGTCCCAACTGTTTAGCTGATTGCTGTGGACATTACATGAACTATGATAAAGTCTTAGCACACTTACTGGAAAAAGGAAGAATTGATTTTTCTAAGCCACCTTCAGTTGTTTTACTGGAAATCTACAACAAGTATAAAGCCATTCCACCTCTGCCCGTTGTGATGGAAACTGCAAAGGCAACACCTTTGCCAAAAAAGGAAGTTTTTATGTGGTTTGAGCACTTGCATAAGATTGCAGAAAATCGCAAATCAGAAGCAAAGAAAGTGGCTGCAACACGAAGAGAAAAACGACGTTCAACCAGCGTCAGCTCTTCAAACAGTGGTTCAACAAGTAAATAATCTAATTCCGCTGTTTTGGACAATGACAAGCGTCAGGAACGTTGCCAGGAGTGTGGCAAGGCTGATCCTCCAGACTTCAAAGCGAACACGATTTCCTGGATTTCATGCGATGGTTGTCTTTTATGGTGGCACATAACCTGTGTTCATCTTGAGGAAGATGTTTCTAGTGGAAATACAAGGCGCTGGCTTTGTTTAAGATGTAGCGAGGTCTGGTAAATCTTTCAGTACAAACATTCATTTTCGCTGACAATGTTATATCGTAAAATTCTACTGATAATTTGCGATTGAACTCAGTATAAGGTCAATACTTAAGTTATGAAACGACTTCAGTGCTATATGGGACTAAAATGTTTTGAATAATGATTTCGCATTTTAATTACAGATGTCAACAAGAAGCTGTACACAGCTTGAACTCGTGGCGCCTTTAACTCATTGCAGCATTGATTCCCGAGTGTTTTGAGTGCTTTTATGGAGAAACGTAAGCTTAAAATTTTGTCTATTAATCAAAGGCGCCTAAGAGCCAACCTGTAAAGAAGAATACCAACGCGTAATGCAATATTGCCGTAAGCTTACGTTTTCACACTGACATGGTTCGATATTTTTAAAAAAAAATTAAACGTAAGGATTTTTGACGAACGAATAAAAACAGTGCATCACTTTCATAATGTTCAATCGGAAAAAAGAAAAAAAAAAGGAAAAAGGAGTTGAGCCATAGCATCAATCCACTAGGCTATCGAGGAACACATGCTCAAATAGTACTAAATTTTATTATTTTAATGTAGATATGCATCGAAACGCGTGTTTCGGTGTCAAAATCCTTTTAGATCGATTTTAATGTTGCACTAAAAACTCCAAATGCGAAACATCTGTAAGCTTATTGTTGTCTATATTCGTTTACGTCAAATTAATGATTGTGATCGCTGGATTCATGTTGTTGTTGTTATGAAACGTATTCGTAACAAAGCATATAGTCACTAAGTTTACAGCTGATGGATGGAAGGAGCAAGCGAGTGATTCAGTGAGTTTTATTTAGCCACCGTTACCGATAACCATTCATTACGCTTTCACGTATACACGGGTTTAAAAGTAAGACTACACTACATCCACTACATTCAGTAGCCGACACTTAAGCTCGATCGTAGTAAGCAAATAGCAAGTTATATAAAACACAAAACTTACCGGAGCAAAAATCCCACAGGAATAAGTAGCAAACACAATATCAAAAGGTCCTATCCATCCATGAACGCCTTGCATTGTCTTGAAAACGTGCACTTGTACGCTGTAGTTCTTTATTTTGATTCTCAAGTCAAGACACGGAGAGATTTTGCGGTTTGTATTTCATGGCTGAAAGCCATATAGTCGTCGACATTAACTTAAATATGCGTGCATAAATTTGCATGCGCTAATGTGACACCAAAAAAAATAAGAAAAGTCACAGCCGAATTTACAACTCGTGTGCTCCGCCACGAGTAATGATGTTGGAAAATATTTTGAACCCGTTTCAAAAGTCTGACCTAATAATATTCGACCACTGGCTGATTGTTCTGCATATCATCAAATTCTCTTTCCTCCACATGTCAAAGGTTTTCGCCAAAATATATGTTGACGTGTGGCCTGTGGTGTCCTCCAGACAAGCCAAACATGCATCTGTACCTGAGGCCATTTGTTGATGAAATTAATATGTTGTATGAAAGAGGTAAGAACTAGTGAATATTCCTAGAGTAGCTTTCGGGTGTACTAAAACATAATGGGCCAAAGTTGGCAACGTCTGTGTCAGACCCACTAAAAACATTGTTCCTGGCTAAAAAATGCTTTGTAGTTCATTAATACGTCATCCGACTGAAAATTAATTCACTGTAGAACTAAAAGCAGAATAACTGTTTCTTGTGATGAATCACCGTGTTGTAATCTTAGAACTGATATATTGTTTCTCTTTTTTAACTTTCATTTGCTGTTATCAGGTATTGAGAGGATTATGGATGATCAAGTCGGTGAGAAAGAAACATGGAGAGGAATGCTATTTTTATCATCCAGCGATCTTTTAGCTAAGCCCCTGCTAGCGAAAATGAAAAACTTCAATGGGAAAAGTGGTTGCTCAACTTGCAATGACCCTGGAGAGACGGTTCTTATCGTCATTCGCCAATAAATTAACGTAGTGTCAATAGAATGCCGATCTTATGATACGCACGAAGCACTTTTTGCGTAAAACACCGACTCTTGATATTGTGTTGCACCAGTAGAAAAACGTCTGTATTGCAGGCTATAATCGAATCTTTTTTGCATCTCCTTTAATTGTCCATACTTCAGAAAAGAGGTAAACGGTTACTAAAGGCCCATTTATACATGATATTTTTGATGCGCTCTCCAATGCAACATTTGTCGCAAGTGTAACTAGCAACGATTTCTGTACGATTCGGGTACGATATCTGCTAGGACTTGCTAGGACATCAAGTATACAGTGATACCCAACAACGATGACCTTGAAAGCTTTACAACATTTTTTAAACAAGTGGCCAGTGCTAGAACTACCTACACAGACCTTAGTACATCTTGCTGAATTGGTCCTCACACTTAACAGCTTCACCTTCAACGGCCGTTATTACCAACAAACGTGTGGTGTCGCTGTGGGAGGTAAATTTGGTCCTAACTACACCTGTCTGTTCGTCGGTCACATCAAGGAACAAATTTTCTTACAATATCCAGGAACCAAACCTGACCTCTACAAGCAATACATTGACGACATAGCGAAACAGCTTCCTGTTGAGAAAGCGAACTTAACAAGTTTGCCAATTTTGTCAACAAGTTCCACCCGAGCCTTAAGTTCACTTGGTCCATCTCTGACAACCAACTGCCTTTTCTAGACCTATTCCTGAAACCAAGTGCTCAAGGATTAGCAACGACCATACACTACAAAGAAACTTACTCTCACATACTCGTCTTCACACTCGGTCTATTGTAAAGACTCCATTCTGTACAGCCAATTTCTCCGCCTTAAATGGATATGCAGTGATGAGAACGCGAGCTCATGTGTTCTCTCGTACCTGCCACTCCCGAGTTCCCTGCCTTTTTACTGCCTTCAAAGGCCAGTCACACCACATCCGTCAAAATCACAATTTGTCTCTTGTTTTTGAGACATGTTTCGTCGGGTGGGTATTCCGGATTATCACACTTTTCAGGGGCATTCATTTCGACAGGGGGCCGCTTCCTGGGAAATCATCCAAGTTTATTTAGAGTTGTCCATGTCGGCAATACCTCAATTAGGTTTTCGTATGTGTCAAGTTTTAAGTTAGCTTTCTTCTTTTGAGATATCTTTTGTTTTTTGGTGGGTCAGAGAGGTTTATTCATCTATTTTAATGTTAGTTTAGACTTTGCTAGCTTCACAAATAAACTTCTCTCTTAGCCAACAAAGGAATCTCTGTTTTATTTGTTATTGTTTTGGGTTACTCAAGGGGAATTGGCCTATCTTGGGATCCTCTTGAAGTGCTTAATTGACCCCTCACACTATCTCGGTTTATCTTCTGTCAATCTACGTATTTACTGACTGTATCAAGTAACCATATATTTATCTTGGTAACTTAAAATACTGTGTAATAATTGCCTTTGTAATCATTGCAGGTAACATCGTTGTCTTTGCGTATTATACTTATAATCTTTGTATACTCATAGTTTGACCGCCCAACCCTCCCAGGTCAGAGAGGTTTATTCATCTATTTTAGCGTTAGTTTAGACTTTGCAAGCTCCACAAATAAACTTCTCTCTCAGCCAACAAAGGAATCTGTCTTTTTTGTTATTGTTTTGCCCTACTCAAGGGGAATTAGAAAAATTCTAGAGTAGGTAGAAGATGTGGTCGCCTAAGATGTGGTGCACTGGAATCTGGGTGGTCTGGGTTTGAGTCACTGTGTTTTAAATTCTTGGACAAGACACTTAACTCACAGTGCCTCTCTCCACATGGGAGTATAAATGCGTGGTACTGGCAACACAATGCTATTGGGTTTCCAAACAGACCTCTTGAATGCCAAGGCAATTGCAAACAGCAAAGTAACGTAATTGAGTAAAATCAAGCTAAAAATAACAATGGTAAAAGAGACCAAATGATGAAATGAGGCGGCATGAAAGGTCTTAGGCCCTGATTACATGAGACCGGTACGACTTCAGATCGGTCTCCATACAAATGCTTGTTTCTGTTTACATGAAGCCGGTCTGAAAAATCATCTCATGCCGGTTTCACTCATTCCGATTGCTGAACCGACACGAATGACTCGGACCGGTCTGAAGTCGGACCACGGAACCGTGTAAACACGAACTGATTTGAGACCGGTCAGAGATCACTGTTTTGAGCATGCGCAAGAGTGTTGTTGGACCATTCCAAGATGGCAGATAATAGGAAAGAGTCCAAAGAAAATCAAAACCGTTAGATTTTTAGGGATTCGATGGTTGAGGATTTGATTGAAGCATTGGGGGCATCAAAGATAGAATATGAAGGTAGAGGCCTTGACTTCGAAGGAGATCTTGTGAAGTTGTATTCAGAATTGCTAAGACAATGTCAGAGAAATATGGATATCCCACAAACTTCATTCTAATATATAAGATATATGTATATATTTCTTTGGTGAGGCCACAGTCAGTTGCATATGGCTTAAATGCGGTTAAATTTGTTTCATAACATTGTTAAAAGAATCATGTGCTCTTTTTGTTATAGCCATACATGATTTTATTTACAGACAATGTAATTCATTCCAGACCTAAAGTATTTGCATATTTTTTAAAAGTATGATTATGTAACCAGTTGTGTGGTCATGTACTGATCAGTATTTCTCCTATATGGGGAAAATTAAGGGTGAATCCATATTTTTTCCATGTGGCCAGTTGCTTAATTATATGGGGTTCATATGGTGCCCAGATTTACACCACATAATGCTTAAAATGAGGTCGTACTGGGGGGGGGGGGGGGGAGCTAGGTCACATATATATAAATTGTATGCATGCAGCCATTAAATTTAACATCATTATGTACACTAGCTTCGATTAATGTTTTTTAGTTTTCATACCGACTGTAAGTTTTGTTCCACATTTTCCCCGTATATGGCCAATATCTGGAAATGGTCCAAATACATATTAAACCCGTATTTCTTAAGTATGACAATGTCATGAAATTCTAAAATATGGGATAATTCCCACATAATTTTGTTGATTACCTGTTTTAATGCATTTTTAATTTGTAATAAAATTAAAGATGGAAAGTTGGTCTCACTTGAAATGAGGCAATACAGGTGTGCTGACAAGAAGGAGTTGATATTGTTCAATAACACCCTTGAACAAAAGCTGTTGTCTCAGGGATATCTTTCTGATATTGTGAGAAGGTAAAAATGTTAGTTAAATATAGGAAGGTCATCATTGGGCTCTAGGCAAGAATGGCCTAACATGATTTTTTGGGAAATTTTCACACAAATCTTACATTATAGGCTTCAAAAAGC